>CM076578.1:1759611978-1759721100 GCA_034641835.2 Pinus albicaulis
ACAGATCGACGGTTTAAAATGCTCCCGATGTATATTTGCGATAAGAGCCTTCCACCTTGGCGCCGGGTCATGTGGGGGAAATGGCTTAGGGGGGCTGGCCGAAAGGGGCTAAACCCATATATGTACAAATGTGGGTTTGGCTCATTTTTAATGCATTTTTAGGCCAACAAAGGGTAACGATAGGGGAAATAAGGGGAAATAAAACCACACCAGTGGTGTGTGTATGGTTTTGAGGGGATTTTGGGAAGGTTTATAAGGACTAGGGGAGGGAATTTGGTGGTAAAAAGGGGAACTTTGAAAAAAGGAAAAATGGATGAAATGAAAAATTCTGTAGGGGTACCAGGGGCAAATGAAGGCCTTTAGGAGCACAATTTTTTGCAATCAGAGAGGCTTTATAGTGGGAATCAGCAAAGGGGATTTATCAAAGGACAAAGGCACAAGGAGACTTCAAGGATGATGTGTTTTCAGAGGAAATGCATTCCTTGAAGGCTCAAAAACATTTTAGCCCCTTGTTTGCTTTTCAAAAATTTATAGGGGGCTAACAAAGGACAACACGTTTTTGAAGGAGAGGGGCATGTTAGGTCCCTATATTACTAGTATAGTCCCTTATTGTTGTTAGTGTAACCCCCTTATTGTTATTATTGTACCCTTGTAACCCCCATATTGTTATTATTGTGCTCTTAAATTATTATTGTTAAGTCGGCTAGGATTACATTGTGGCCCCATGGAATCCTATATATAGAAAGGAGGTTTTGTAATTTGAATCATCTAAGAATTGTTCATTCATGTAATGTATTGGAGGTTGACCCCTCGAAGTGGCTTATCTTTAAGGCGTTGATATCTCTTTTCTTCTATTTTTGGAGCTGGTTTCACAACAAAAAGGGTCGGGATCGTTGCTTTCAATGGTATATGTGAGGTATTGTTGGAATGGTGTTGGAACATAATGTTTTGTACGCTCCGTTTGTGCAAAGGGTTGCGTTTTGTATTGGTAAAACTAGAACAACTCCCACAACACTGACCTCCTGATAAAACTCACGAATGCTGACATCATGAATCAAAAAATCTGTTAGACCAACGATAGATGAACCTTTTCCATGTGTAAACAACAACCGGGGTTGTCTTCTCAACAAATTTAAAGAACTTTGATTTCGCAATGGATGGGTCCCCAAGTAATAGTACATTGATATCTCCTCTCAATCGAACTCCGTTAGGTAGTATCTTCTCCGATTCGCCAAACAAGAGGCAAGCAACTGCCTTCTTATATCAGTATGGCCAAATATAGATGGAGCAACCATGGCACAGAGGCGGGTATATGAATTAGGCCTTCGAGCAAATTCTTTGAACTTCATTTCGTCGTCCACACTGAAGAAAGAAGGAACCCCAGAAGTAGCTTCGGTGGCCTGCTCAATGCCCACAACTCTAATGTAGGGCTGCCTGATTGTAACAACCCCCCTTTGAATGGAAGCACTGCGTGTTTTCGAGACATCGACACTCCCCTTTTGATGATGTCGCAGAATCCATATCCTACACATTGACTGCGATGGGACAAGAAAACACAACATTAAAAATTACAGACATGCCCGTGTTATTCTTAGGTCGCAGAGATCCAGTAGGCGGGTTAGGGAAACACGGGAACAAAAAGCAAAAGAGGGACTAAAAGGATTGGATTTAGCCTTTAGTTGGTTAGAGATGCTCTTTTGCTACAGATTAACGCCTGGATTGCGTATTTTGGCCATGGTTTAGGGTTTATGCTGTGCTCAAGGGTTTGAGGCGAGGTGAAGGATTTGGACCTCCGAAGAAAAATTTAAAAGGATTCCGACAGTAGGTACCCTATGGTTTTGGCTGGCCGAATACTCTTAAATGAACACCATAAAGCTTCTGGACCTTTCACAACCCATTGATGTCCCCCTTCTTGATGGTACTGTTGTGTTTTTCTACGACACCGGATCTAAAGAAGAATTACCATGGCTCTGAGAAACGAGAGCGGGTTTGTAGGACTCCATTAGTAAGTTTCCAACCTCAACTACATCAACCAGACCAACTAGATACACAACATACTCAAATGCAAGTTTCATGAGACAAAGGCAACCATGTTTAGATAGTTCAACACCCTCACAATTGAAGCCGATCACAAGTTTCCTTTCAAGAGAAGGTTGAAGAAATGCACACAGAAGTTGTGACGCCTTTGTGATAATACACACAATGTTCATACTTGGCGGTGTGGATTATACATGACCACATTTGTATAAAACTTATCCCCTAGGATGAATCCTAGTTCTCTTGCTGCTTAAATTTAGGTTTGTTAGTCCTGGACCTTATTAAGTTGAGTGATAATTTAGGAGAATAATTCATTTGGTGTATTATGCATTGTAGTTGAATGTTGGACTGGTAAAATGTGAAAATTCCTGAATTTACCTAACATAAATTTCTACTGCAGAAGTCTGGTTTACTTCTTCTACTTGTGTTTTACATTTACAAGTTATTTTAAAAAATATTCAGAAAACAAAGAAGTAAACACACTGCATATCTACATATACATATATATAAGTATTGAAGAATTAAACACACATGACAAAGGACACACAAAATTTTTCAGACAAATGTCCCCAGAAAAACCCAATGCGGGAAAACCGGTGCAACAACTATTGAGGGTTTTATTATTATGCAGAATTTTGAATACAATCTAGGGTACCAGTAGTGGTTTACCCAACAAAGAAAATCTCGACAGATGTACCTCTATCTCTGGAGACAGAAATATGGTCGGTTCAGCTAAGGATGAAGAACCCCATAGGTGCCTACGCAGTCACTGCATCACCATTCAGTGTGGTTGTGTTACCCCTTATGGATATGCCGAATATGAGCCCTTTTTGTCCCACTGAAACCCCAACGCTGCCCTTCCTGGCTATGCATCAGCCCCTCTTGGCTTGCGTCATGCTTTTGTGATTGCCTCAGCCTCTGTGTTGGCTCTGCGTGAGTCTGGATCGGTTTGTGTCACCCCTAATGGGCCTATGGTGCCTCTGTGTCACCCCTGTTGGGCTGTGATGCTCCTATGGTACGAATCTGCCTCTCTGCCTATGTATTCTCGGCCTTAAATCTGAAATGCCACTGTCGATCTGCCCCTCGCTGCATTGCAAGCTCACTTGAAAATTCTCAGCAAACCGCGCCCCAAAATTTCGACTTAGCTCAATTGCTATAGCTATGTGTGTGTTCTCCAACTGACCCCAAGCCTTCCTTAATACTTTTCTCATTGAAAAATCAACAACCATGATCTAATCTCTAATCAACGACTAAGATTTGAAAATACTTGATCTTCGTCACTTAGAACATTCACACCCACACGTTAAAATGAATTCTCTTTAATTATTTAATTTCCCTAAGTTAGACTTAGGGTCTTCATTAAAATAATTAATTATTTGAATAACTTAAGTTCCGGTTGGAATTTACCCAAAATATTTTCTAGGTCTTGGAGATCTCATGTGTTCTAGCCCCTACACAAAGTTTCAGAGCTAGATCACATTCGATGCTACCCAAAAATCAACACTCTCTCTTAGCGAGGAATGTGCTCTAGCAACACTTCAATCCATAATCATTACTATGATCCATGACATCAGTCCACTGCGATGCTGATGCTCGGCTGTTTCCCCTCATCTATTGCGCTGCTGCCTTCTACGTTGTTTCCCATGACTCTACCACAGTCACTGCGTCATTTGTACTACAACTCCCTCTCAAATGCTGCATCATGTTGCATATAGCACTGCCACTGCTAACTGCTGCACTGCAACTCAGTTGTTGAGAAGTAAGAAACTGAAGGACATCACCCAAAATAATGTTAGGCAAGTCAGTCTAGCTGCATCTCGATTAGAAGCACCCTCTGCTGCTAATCTGCACTAAGCCTCTGGTTCCTTTGTGCTGCTACTGCTCTACGTTGCGTAAGCACTACCTCAGCACTGACCCTCTGGTGCCCCTGTGCTACTGCTGCTTTGCACTGCCTCTGCGCTGCTGAAATCCCATCAGCGTCTGCAATGCTATTGCCTTTGCACTGCTCCAGTATTTAGCATCCTAGCTCTGCCAATGTGTCTTCACAATCCTCTGCACCAAATGACTCCAGTCATCATGCTACTATCATTAAGGGCTCCCGTAGCTCGTATGTGATCCAAGAGTTTGGGCACCTCAAGGATCCTTCCCTTGCATCTGTAGTTCAAGAAAACTACAGATCTATGTCGCCCCACCTCTTCTATCAAGGCACATGAGCACTCATAGCCACATCATCATCACTGCCATCATCCCCCTTGGCTGTCACAACCTTATAATTTGAATATTCCTTGCCTTTCTTCTTCAAAGGACAAGTATTGGCGAAATGTCCCAATTCGCCACATCTTAAGCATCAGACCTTTGAGAGGTCTTTCTTCTTCTTCCCATGTTGCTGCAACTGTCCCTTAGATGCGAGAGATGCATCTTCTTCCTCCTCCTTTTTGATCTTGGCTCCTCCACTGCTGTTGCCCATATTGGACATTCTCCTGATCTCCTCTTGACGAAGAGTTGCCCACATGTCCTCCCAATTTGGAAGTTGTGCTTTGCCCAAAATGCTTTGGACAAAGGTCTCCAAATCATCAGTGACTGCATTCAGGGCAGTCCTCACCATGAGACCCTCATCAGGAGTTCCCCCCATAAAAACTAGATGATCTCGAATTGCCTTCAATATAATGAGGAAGGGATAGATTTCCTCTCCCTTGTGCATCTGAAATGGTCGCAGCTGATTCTCTAGAAGCATCTTCCTTTGGACAGAGGTGCCGTGATACAAATTTGTCAACTTTGTCCACATCATTTGTCATGTTCTTTTTGGCAATATGTGAGACCACATGATCCTTCACCTCATCCATAATCAAGCGCTTAGCATGTGCTTGATTTTCCTGATACTTTTTTAATGGATAAACATTGACCAAAACGAATACAACCCTCTTGGCATGATCTTTGATACGATATTTTTCAAGGACAGTCAGGATTCTTGCTTTCCAGATGACAAATTTAGATGCACCATCTAGCCTGTCCCAATCTCTCAATCCATGTGAGGCCATCTCTACTCAAAATGTCAAAAAATATGCTCTTCTCCCTTCTTCTGCTGCTGCTCTCAGCAAGAGACCGAATCTGGATTTCTTGGCGATAAAAACCCTCTAGAGAATATGCTCCCTCTAACAAGTGATTTCCTTCCCGGAAATCCTCCACCAATTCTGTCGAATAAACCCTCTCCCAATCACTGCGCTGATTAGATCTCAGACTTCTTGGCTAGAAATTATGGTGAGGAATTGTTTTTCTTACTTTGTCAACCCTTCTAGACATTGTTCTGCACCAGAAGAAACAATGCCCCACCAACAACTTTGAATATCAAAACTACATCTCCAGCCATGACAACTGGCACAACGTCACCCCCTCTTGGACTGCATTACCTTCTTGGGCCCGCGTCAGCCTCTGTGCCAGCTCTGTATGAGCTAGACAGGCTCTGTGTCACCCTTCTGGGTCTGTGTTGTCCCTCTGGTGCCGCGTTGCCTCTTTCTAGATTTGTGTTGTCTCAGTCGCCTTCCTGTAGCAAAAACTTCATCACTTCGCTGATGACTTCAACTCCCCCTGATCTGCAATAATTCTGATACCATGTGAAATTTCCCGAATCTACTTAACATAAATTTCCACTGTAGAAATTTGATTTACTTCTCCTACTTGTGTTCTTACATTTATAAGTTATTTTTTAGAAATATAAAAGAAGAAGAAGTAAACACACTACAGATCTACACATACATACAGGTCAAGTACTGAAGAATTAAGCACACATGACAAATGACACACAAGATTTTTTGGACAAATGTCTCCAGAAAAATCCAATGCGGGAAAAACAATGCAACAACTTTTGAGGGTTTTATTATTATGAAAAATTGTGAATACAATCTAGGGTACTAGTAATGGTTTACCCAATAGAGAAAATCCTGATAGATATATCTCTATCTTTGGATATATAAAATACGACAGATTCAGCTGAGGATGAAGAACCCCACAGGTGCCTATGCAGTCACTGCGTCACCCTTCAGTGTGGCTGCGTCACCGCTTCTGAATCTGCTAAATACGAGCCCTTTCTGGCCCAATGAAACCTCAACGTTGCCCTTCTTGGCTCTGCCTCAACCCATCTTGGCCTGCATCACCCTTCTGTCACTGCGTCAGCCTCTGCGCTGGCTTTGCATGAGCTTGGCTAGGTTTTTGTCACCCCTGCTGGGCCTACACTGCATCTGCATCATCCCTGCTGGGTTGTGTTTCTCCTCTGGTACGAATATACCTCTCATCTTATGTATTATTGACCTCAGATCTGAAATCCCACTTTCGATTTTCCCCTCACTGCACTGCAAGCTCACTTGAAAATTCTCAGCAAACCGTGCCCTAGAATTTCGACTTAGCTCAAGTGCTACCTCTATCTGTGTGTTCTCCAACTGACCCCAAGCCTTCCCTTAATACTTTTCTCGTTGAATAATCAATGGTCATGATATAATATCTAATCGACGATTAAGATTAGAAAATACTTGATATTCGTCACTTAGAACATTCTCACCCACATGTTTAAATTAATTCCTTTTAATTATTTAATTTCCCTAAGTTAGACTTAGGGCCTCCATTAAAATAATTAATTATTGGAATAACTTAAGTTCCGGGCGGAATTTCTCCAAACAATTTCTGGGTCTTGGAGATCTCATGTGTTCTAGCCTCTCCACAAAGTTTCGGAGCTAGAACACATCTGATGCTACCCAAAAATCAACATAAAACACCAAATATTATTCCATCCGAGACTAGAATCCTTGTGGAGCACTCTTTTATTTGATTTTGAGAGTGCATTCAAAAATTTAAATTGTTGGAAAATGACTTATGGAGTATTGGAATTACTAAACAATTTAATACATTTTTCTGTTGACAATACAATCATGATTGAAAAAGCCATTCTCAGAGACATTCAAACTTGTATGAAAAATGCACGTGAAAAGATTGATTTTTTGCAGCTTGAATCACAACTACAGCAAGATGAGTTACAAAAAAGACAACATTTTGAACCTGTTTTTGTTCATAACATTGAGACAAGCTCCCATCAACCACAAATCAATATTGTTGATATTGTACCCAATAAATGAGCATATTTGCATAAATAAGCAAAAGTTTAGTCTACACTTCCCAAGCCCATCATCAGACCTTGGGAAGAGCTTGTCCATAACAAGCACAAAACTGGTCTTGGATATGACAAGGATGTGTCCCATCATATTCCATATTATTCAAATCCCATCATATTCCATATTATTCAAATCCCATCCAGTTTCAGAGTGTCAGATTCCTTCATGACAATTCACCTTTAACTGTTCCAGATTATGCTCCTCTTTCACAACAACAAAAACATATTTTTATATGCCAACATTGTGATCAAGTAGGCCATATGAAATATTATTGTTTTGATCTTCATCCATGTGATCACTGTGATAAAACCAATCATTCTTTAGAAACAAGTCTCCTGCAATAACAAAGACTCATCTTGGATGGATCACTTCTTTGCAATGGACATCAACAACCAAGAAGATGTTTCAGTCATATGTTAAAATCTATTCTAGAATATTAAAAGGCCTTGTAGTTGAGTTTTCGTCATCATTTCACCTTGTATTTGACAGGGGGGTAAGTGATGGTCATATACAAGCTTGAAAGCCACATCAAGTGAGACTGAACCACAACCTGCCATTCCAGATTAAGAGTTGTAGCCAGAGAAAAATATGCCCCTGAGCATGCCTTTGGTTGGTGGTCAACCTTAAACTATCTATGCGGGGTTGAGACATCCCTTTTCAGGTTAAGCTTCTCCCTCTTCAAAGAATTAGGGATACTTCCTCTAGCAGAAGACTTCAACTTCTTGCCAATTTTCGAAGAGTTCCAGGAATTTCATTAAGAATTTTAGAGTTGGTGGTCTTCCTTAAGCCATCACAGGTTGAGACCTCCCTTTTAAGTTTGATGTTCTCCCTTTTTATGTAGATTTCAAACCTCCCTTTTCCGAGTTGAAGGTCTCCCTCTTCTAAGAATTAGGAGCACTTCCTCTAATAGAAGATCTCAACTTTTTTCCATATTTGGAAGAGTTATGGGAACTGCGCTAAGCATTCCAGTGTTAGTGGTCAGCCTTAAACCACCTCCTTATACCAACATTTCAGAGAGCACATTCAGCCTAGTGTTGCCATGCATATTTTGCACGTCTTGTATCACAACTCTCTTCTTGGACTCATAAATACCCCTTCGGATTAAGGGAGGAATGTTGGACACCTAATCTGCTAAGGGTTAAGGTGTGGGAGTTGGACAGTCAAAGGAAGTCCAAGAGACCTTGGAATATGGAATCTAAGAGTCACACCAATGTAATATAAATGTATATCATTGTGAATAATATAGCATCTCATGCTTATATTTTTTTGGTTGTCCATACACTTTCATGTTTAATAGTTAAGTTGCATATATTGGCACAATTACCATCAAAAGAAAGTGCAGATGTTATAATATTCCAGATATAAATTTAGCAGAAAATTGCTTTAGAAATTTAAGCCGTCAGCTCCATAAACAAGTTGCACAAATTAAACCACAAATTTCACAAGAAAACAAGAAATACAATCTACAACTAAAGAACAGAAAAAATAACCATGCATGGGAACTCAACCTTATTTTATTAATATGTAAAATATGATGATACAAGAACTGGAAATGGTTGAGGTGATGGCCACAAAATGATCTACAATAATATCGCATTTGGCCTCCAAAATAGTGAACTATTGAATTCAACTTGTGAATTTGAAATGAATTCACCAAGGAGAGAGATGGGTTCTCGTCCACTCTCACTAGATCATGTGAGGGTTTTCATCATGGGGATACTAAGGTATAGAACTGAATTTTCCAATCCACACCAAATACAAATGCTCAAATCCAAGATGTCCTAATTGATCTCCTCCTCCTTATAAAGATCCAATAAATAGATCTCCAATCTTCTAGAAGTGTTTTATTTTATGATTTATTAATTTTCTAGAAGCTCCCTCTTGACTCCATCTAAGCGAATTTTTAATTTTAATTTACTTAAGTCACTTTCAGCCCTTTTCCCCAATTAGACATTTTCCCCTTTTTATTTTTTATTAATTAGGTGACTAATTAAAGTAATTTTTAATCCATAAAAATGGTAAATCACCCACCATACTCTCTTTGGCAATTTAAAGTGACTCCTTAGCATCCCATCATGTATATCTTCTCGTTCTGGTTTCAATGAGCTATTACACCTAGGTGTTCCATCAAATATTCTTTCCGAAATGCCACCTTAAGTGTAATTAATTAAATTATGCTTAATAATAATGAGAATCACCATAATGCAATGGAACCAAAAGAAATTGTATTGAACTCCTCCTAATGATAGAAAATGTCAAGCGAATACTGTCAGATACTGTAAAAATCGTCAAAACTATTAGCCTCTCTCATAAAACAATAATAAATCCAAAAATAAAATAAATTAGTTAAATATTAAAAGTTGGGAATTTATGACTAACTCTTTAGATTGGGTTGTTCCTCTAAGATAGGAGTTAGTTTAGGTAGATCTTATATTGGTGTGTGTTTGGTTGAGAAATTATCTCAACCAAGGTGTCCAAGATAGTGATACAGTCTCTTCATATATTTAATTGCAATACTACATTCTTTTAATAATGAGAAAATATGTGAGGAAGCCATGAGGCTGATGCCTTTTCCGCCATAACTGTGTTTGGATATAAATCTATGTGTTTTTATGTGTGTGATTATTCAACCTGTGGTATCAGAGCATGTGGTTTTTTGTGGCTTATTTGAGTGTTTAGAGTCATACAAGTGCTGTTATAAAGAATTCATGACACAAGATTTTGCCTGCATTGAGTGTCCTTGTCATTGACGCTAAAGGTGCTGTCCAACTACTGAGATTGTCATTGACAGATTTGAGGGATCGTCCTCTGGAGTAGAAGTAAATTTAAAAAAAGCACAAGAAACCGCAGTGGCAGAGATATAAATCCGAAATTAGTAGATCACAAGTTCTCCATCGATCCAACTATGTGGGAAGCTGCTTCAAGCCAAATATGTCGATGATGAACCGAGATGATCGTGTTTCTTTTAACAATATTGGAGCCTCCAGGTTGGAGAGATGTAAAGGTTTGCGTCGTTAAAGAGCTCATATTTGCATATTGAAGTGGTATATTAGCTTCCATTTAAAACCATTTCATACCAGATCCTGCTGGTGGTGTTTTCGAATCAATAGAGCACCATATGTGTGAAGATATGAATGGTCACCATATGCGTTAGAATTGATCGACTCTGTGGAGGCCTGGATGTTAACGACAAGTGGGTGATTTCTGTGAACTGTTAATTCTATCAACTTCCTTAGATTTCAGCGTCCATCGATTTAAACCTCCTAGAACTATAGTCAGAATGCTTCCATGCATTTGAAAAATTGTGATGCATGTGCATTGATTTCTGGTGTAGCATCCTGGGACGGTCAGAAATATCCAGTCTGACATCCATGGACAAATGATGAAAGACATGTGGAATATAAAATTTGTGGCGTGGCAACGATAATTGTAGAAAAAGAGCAAGGGATCTGAGGAATTTGTGGCATCTGTCACGTGAGACATTTGCAACCCTAGCTCTGTAAAAAAATACAGCATGGTAATTCCACTCGGATTCGAGCCCCGCACCTCGTGGTACTGCCTTCCTAGAAGCTGATAGTCTCTTTGTAAAATGAAGGGCGTGTTTTGGACCGAAAGGGACCGTGGATCCGCTTGCAAAAAATACTCAAATTGTCAAAGATAACAATTTTTATGTACTCTCATGAATCGTGGCACGATCATTGGGATATTTACAGAAGATGGATATATGACTTTCACTCAAAGAACCTGGGATTGAAATCTGTATTTCGCAATTATTCAGGATTGAAGACGCAGGACTTCGTGTTGGAGTCCGCATTTGGTAATTATTTAGAGCCAAGATTGATAAAGTGGAAAGTGCGCATCAGAATTCGCATTTTTGTGTTTCTTCAAGCGAAATACAACCACGGTTTGTTAATATTTTTTCCCAAAGAGCTGCAATATTTACTTTGACATTTCCAGTGGATTTCTTGAACAAAATTATATTGCTTCCTTCAGTTTATGGAGAGTGGCTCACATGAAAAATCATTGACGAAAGTTGCACCACGAAATCGCTACAAATGAAATCTAACCATTAAAGAGACCACATAATTACTATGAATGGCAAGATGTGCATTACCAATGGAAGCTACATATCAGTAGCCACAGTCCAGACATTATGCAGTTGTCTCAACAAGCGAAGACATTAGCGTGAAGATAAGTGAAGCGTTGATTTTTTTTTTTAGTAATTTTATGAATTAGTTTTCAAAATGGAGTATTGAGCTTGGTTGGACCAACGTTGAGCTAGCCTGTACGTTGAGCCAGCGTGGAAGAGGTAACAGTTAAAAGGGCCAGTGTGCTTTTAACCTTTCAAAAATACGATTCATTTAGTAAAATTCATTTTTTAATTCACTTTATTAAAGGGACTCATTTAAATTCTTTGAAATGGGAATTTAAAAGGTTTTTTGAAGTTTTAAAATAGAGTGAGCACGTGCACTTTTTAGTGAAAAAGTGAAGGTTGAGTGGAAATCATATTTTAATATTTTTACAACCATGAGTGGTGTAATGGGAAATGGGAATTTTAATATGTTTGGGTTTTAAGAGGGCATAAATAAGTTAATTTCTTTGGAGAGATAAGGTGTAATATTGAGAGATTATGAGTGTTCATATTATATGTTTTGAATGAGAGGAGTGAGTGGAGTGAGTGCTTATCCTGGAAATTTTCATTATTTTATATGTTTTTGTAAATGGAGAGATAAGTGTGCATTTTTTTTTATAGTGAAGTGATAAGTTGAAAGTTGAGAGTATTGTAGTGATTTTTTTGGAGTGATAAGGTAATTTTTTTTTTTTTGTAAGTTTTGAGTGATAAGTTTTTCAACATAAATTTCATTGTTGTAGGAGGTTGAGTCAATTTTTTGAAGAAATTTCTCTTCCAAGAAGTTTTGAAACTTTGATTCCATGAAGATGTTGTGAAGCTGAATGATTATGTACTCCAAATTTTAATAAAGCATATATTTTTTGTGGTGATTGTGTCCTAGATCCGCCCAAAATTGAATAAGGGGATCTTAGGTACATGAAGAATGTGTTGATGATGGTGCATTCTTCATGCTATTGCTTATGATTTGTGTCTAATTTTGACACATAAATGATCTCATTTAACACACACATAAAGTTCAATGCAAGCAAGTGCAACACTTGTAATGAAGTAGCTGCAAGGAAGGATAAGTAAACTCAACACATGCATTTGCACCACTACAACACATAATCAAAGATTGTCAACACCAACTTTCTACCTCAACAAGAAAATTCACTCAATACAATCAAGTTCATACGTTTCAAAGCACAATCTACATCAACATTCTTGCACATAAATTTAAGAATTTGTAATCTGAGTTGGATTGTAAGGGTGCACTTTCGGGTGAAACCGACACCCAAGTTTTGAATTGATAAGAAGTCAAGAGCGTCAATTCTCTTCAACTAAGTCAAATTAAGAGAAGCGAATTCCTTGTTTTATGTGAGTCGTTAAAATCATTGTAAGATTTTTTGGGTGCATTTTCGACAGTGTTCGACCCCCTTCATTTAAAACACAATCAAGTGAGTACCTCAAGTGGGCAAGTTTTAACTCTAAAACAAACAACAAGTTCACATCTTCTGAAAGCGAGTGTGAGTATTCATTCAAGTGAGCGTGAAGTAATTAAGCAAGTCAAGCGGGCATTCAAGAAAAGTGATCATCATCAAGCGAGTGTAAATTAAAGAGTTCAAGCAAGAAATTTCTACAACTCTAGCAAGTGTTCCAAGCAAGCACAATAAGAAAAAAATCAAGCGAGCGTGCCATTCAAGCCACACATCAAGTGAGCCTGTCATTCAAGTAAAAAATTCAAGTGAGACAGTTCAAAGCACGACATCTACGACAAGCGAGCCTAAATTCAAAAGAGCGAGTTCAAATGGCACAACACATCCAACTGACAGAATTTCTTCACAAATTGATCCTATCAAGTGCTGAAGACATGGTGCAAATCATAAAAGACATTCTTGCTGATCTTTCATGGCATCTACAACAAACAAATGAAACCATTGAGTTTCTTTAACTTGAATCGCAACTACAAAGAAATGAGTTGTAAGAGAAGAGTGATACTTCCAAGTCTTTGAACCATCCAGATGATAAGTCATTCATCCAAAGAACTTCAAGTGTCGAAGTTGTTCCAGTTCAACTTTCTTCCATGCCAATCATCAAGCCATGGGAAGAAATTCAAAGTAACAAGAATCATTGAGGCTTAGGATATGTCAAATATGATGCCAACTTGCATATCCTAGATTATTCAAAGTCAATTAAGTTCATTAGTGCAAGATTTCTTGAACAAATCACCTCAGCAAGTTCTGAGAAAGTTGCAGACAAACAGAAATGCACGCAACCCGTAGCTGCAGTCAAACTGAAATGTCCTCATTGTCAAAGAACCGATCATATGGAAGATCAGTGTTTTTGTCTCCATCCTTGTCGCCATTGTGGCAAGCCAAATCATTCATCAGAGAAATGCTACAACCAACAAAAATCAACGAGAATGAAGATACATTATGAATGGATCGATCCTTGGGAATGGTCATCCACAGTCAAAAGACTGTCTCCGTTATACAACTGAATACAATCACACATAGTGCAGCCGACAATGAAAATAAGATGGTACTCTCATGCAGTTGAACAAGGGAGTACACCAGTGTAGAACTCCTACACTTGAAGGGGGGAGTTTAGGAAAAATTTCCAGAGAATTGTCTCTCCTTTCAGCTGACAAAGGGGGGAAAATTTCAATGAAATTGACAGTGTTTGTCAGACTGAAAGTCTCGACAAAACCAGTAAAAGCAGCCAGTGGGTAGCTTCCGTAGCCAGTGGGCATCTTCAATAGCTAGTGGGCATAAACAAATTTGCCAGTGGGCATCAAAAAATTTGCCAGTGGGCAGTCGAAAGCTAAGCAACAGTGAGAATTTTTCAACACAGCAAAAGCAACAGTGAGTTGTTTTTGACATAATCAACTAGTGGGCGTTCAACAAATTTTTTTAGTGGACAAAGGATGCTGATTTCACGCAAAGGAAAAATGGATCCTTTTGCAACTTGGCACGTGATGGAGTTGTCAAGTGAAATTAAGAGATGACTCAGACATGCAGCTGACTCATGGTCTCTTCAAAATGTAGTTTTTTCAGCATCCAACTTTGACGGTTCTTTCAGGCAATGTTTTTGAGGATCAACATGAGAAATTGGAATATGGTTTCTCATTCTTATTTTGGATTTATCATTGAAGGGGGGAATGTTAGCCTCTCTCATAAAACAATAATAAATCTAAAAATAAAATAAATAAATTAAATATTAAAAGTTAGGAATTTATGCCTAATTCTTTAGATTAGGTTGTTCCTCTAAGATAGGAGTTAGTTTAGGTAGCTCCTATATTGGTGTGTGTTTGGTTGAGAAATTATCTCAACCAAGGTGTCCAAGATAGCACACACTATCTTGAGACACAGTCTCCTCATCTATTTAATTGTAATACTGCATTCTTTTAATAATGAGAAAATGTGTGAGGGAGCCATGAGGCTGAAGCCTTTTCCGCCATGACTGTGTTTGGATATAAATTTGTGTGTTTTTATGTGTGTTAATGGTGTGTGTGATTATTCAACAAAAACTCCCCCAAGAGCCCTGATAACATAATCTTGCTCTCGTGACATGGCTATCTCGTACTCTGGAAATCCACCTTGGTTGTACTATATAGGAAAATAAAAGTGGAGACATTACAAATGCTTTCTAGACATTCTTGTTATAGCCTTTTAATTTGAAAAGGAAGTCCATTCACTTCCTTTCTTCCATGATTTAATGTTTTCACTATGATATTTAGTTACTTTAAAGCCATATGGTTCAGTTCTCCCTGTCATTTTCAATCCTTGTAGCAATTCTTGTGCCAATATTGTATATTGATATCAACTTTGTGCCAAAATTTTTGAATATTGATTCCATGGTGTGCAAAAATCTCTATGAATATTGATGCCACTATGTGTTAAAATCTCTGTGAAAAATGTGCTACAAAGTAGTTAATACTATTGTTGTTGAAGCATAGAAAGGATAATTGTTTTTGTCACAAAAGCATAATATTTCAAATCATGAGAAACAATAGTATAATTCCTTTGATTTTCAATGTAAATGTAAAACATAACATATAAAAAGGACCTTTGTTTTCAATTGTAAGAGACCCAAATTTTTACAAGGAAAACATATTTATGAATCATGACATCTTTCAAAGAAGTGTAGGATTGAAAATTCACCTTTTGAATCCAAGAATACTAAACCTTTGTAACCTTTTTTAAATTTAAAAACAGACTATTGTATTGCTTCCTTCTTCCTTATTTGCACACATACACAAGCCTTGTGATTAATTTGATCCCAAAAATTTAAAAGGATATCAATATAAAAATTCTTGTATGTTGAGGGAACATTTTAAATGACAAATTCTATGTGAAAATCTAAGAAAAGGACCCATGTTTTCCCTTCACTTCTAACTATAAAAACTCTTTAAATAACCTTCTTGCCTTATTAAAATTTCTAGGGATTTTTCAAAGTATCTTTGTTGTCTGAAAATGCAGAACAAAATTGATTTGAAAGGAAGCTAAACTTTGAGTAGGGAAACCTTTTTCTCTAAGTGCGAGTGTAGTTGATTATGGCTGGGGTGCGAGTGTAGTTGATTATGTCCTCGCTATCCAAAAATTGCTACCTTTTATTCACCATCTCTCGGTCTCCCTCATCCCCCTTGCTGATCATGCACTTTTTTCCTTCTCTCTCCGGTTTGACCCTCCCCTTCCACCCCATCCTTCTCCTTGGGGCCCACCCCAAACCACCTTTCGATTCGACGAAGGCGACCCTGACATCTTCTCCTCTACCCTACGCAAGATGCTCCCATTAGAGGCCTAATTCCCCTTGCTTGATTCCACTTCCACTAAATACACCCGTCTTTCCTATGCCATTTGGGAAGCAACACTCAAATCCCTCCCCCACTCCAATCGTTCCACTTCCAACTCCTTAAAATTTGGATCTTTCCCCATGAAAAAAATGGTACAATGACGAAAGCAAGCATCTACATCAAGAAATTAGATATGCTTTCACCCACTTTCAACCCCTATATCAGACCTCAAAGCCTCTTATTGTCATCTCCTCCATCGCAAGAAACAACTCTTTGTCTCTCATACAAGACAAGAACTTTCTACTCTCCTTGCTCTCTCCCCTAAACAATTCAGGCATACCATCCTTCCAAGAGGCTCCCCTCTTTCATGTGACCTCGACCCTACATCCATGTTCTCTCACACTTCCAACCTTTATGATGTTCTAGGGCAAGCCCAAATTCGTATTAATTCCCCATCCTCTTCCTGTTACCTATTCTCAGACAGAGATATTAGAGAGGCCATTTGGGTGATGAAAAACAAAAAAGAAGCTAATGAGGAAGGCTAACAAGCAGAGTTCTTTAAACACGGTTTCCATGCTTTGGTTAGCTACTTGGCTGATCTCTCCAACCACGTAGTCCGCGAAGGTTTTCTACCAGCATGGTCACACCATATCATCCATACGATCCACAATTCAGGCTCTAGCTCAAATCCCAATAACTATAGAACGATCATGGTGGGATGCACGTTCTCAAAGTTGTATGCTACCATTCTACATAGGAAGCTATCCAATGAACTTGAGCAGAGATAACTTAGAGCTAGGGGATAGACGGGTTTTTTACTGGCTCATCAGACTATTGATTGCATATTCACCCTCCACGTAGTGATTGAGGAGGCACGACACTACTCTTCGAAAGCCTACTATTTTTTCGTAGATTTTCGGAAAGCTTTTGACTCTATTCCGAGGGAAGCCTTACTCCAGAGACTCAGAGATATTGGCATCTCAGCGACCCTATTAAAAACTATTACATACCTATATGAGTCTGTTCTTGGTCATCTTCGCATGGCTCATGCGATGTCTGATTTTATCTGAAGCACTATTGGGGTTAAACAAGGTTTTCCATTGTCTCCTACCCTATTTGGGATCTATATTGATGAGTTGGAGGAATTTCTACACGAGCATATCCAGGACATCAATGGCTTCCTTCTTCACCAGGTTCTGATATCTATTTTACTCTTTGCTGATGACGTGGTACTCCTCTCCTCATCTTTAGAAGGATTACAGAGGCAACTGGATGCCTTAGCTCTATTTTGCTATCTTCAATAGTTGATGGTCAACCTAGGTAAAACCAAGGTTATGATCTTCAATGTGGTTAAGAAAACTTTGGACCTTCACTTCCTATTAAGAGGGGAGGAGGTTTAAATCACTAACATGTACACTTACTTGGGGGTGCAATTCTCAGGTCCCTGCTTCAATTTGCGACCAATGATTCAACCTCAGATTAACAAAGGATATGGATCCTTAGCCCTTCTGGAGAGACAATGCTTTTGACATCACTTCCAGGACATCTCCTCCAAGATGAGCCTCATGGACACCTTGGCCCGTCCCATTGTTCTATATGGTTCAAATATTTGGCTACTATAATTACTTCATTCGGATTGGGCTTCAACTGAGAGAGTCCAGAATCCTCTTCTCTGCCACATCATTAGATGAAAACAGACAGTACCTCAGCACATCATCATTGCAGAGTTTGAAGCTCAACCTTTTCGACTTGAGACGGTCTTCAGTTTGGTCTCATTCTTGCATCGTGTTCGAGGCTTTGCAGACTCAATACAGAGTAGGGGTCAGTATCCTTACTTGGAATATTGATATTTTGAGACTATTTCTCGTTGTACTCCCTCGAGCCGGGCTAGATGTTGGTCTAGAGGAGTTTCATATGTCTTAGAATCAGTGGGAATTCAGTTGGATCGTCTCCCTCCTTTTCAATATTCCTTAGATGCTCTTGGTCACCTTTTACCTACTAGACAAGAGCTGAACAAGATCATTAGGGAGGACATCTACAGGCAGTTCGTCCAGGTCACCTGGGTCAATCCTCTGGGAAGGTTGTGCCCAAAGATGGCCTTCTACACTGAGCACTTCTTGGAGTTGAGAGATAGGCTCATTGTTCGACCCCTGTACATGTTTCACCATTGGATGCATGCTCTTCACTTTCCTCTAGGCCAATTTAGAGTAGCCTCTCATAGAATTCGCGTAGAGACGGACCACAAGATTGATAGACCAGACAAAATCTTCCAGGTATGTCATTTATAGGATGTGGAGACCGAGGTGCACTTCATTTTTGGATGCTCTGTCTACTACGATATTAGAGGAAGGTTCCATTATTTGTTCAGATATTCTCAGACCCTCACCAAATTTTTCAGGTATCTCGATCAAAGATGTTTGGCACTATATATGTAGGAGGATCTCAGGTTTCAAGCGCATATTCTTCAACCTCCCATCAGACCTGACCCCACACAGAGGATCATGACAATTTTCAGGGCACTACCTTCAGACAGGGGTACTAAGAGACTGATTGATACCAGTTCATATTCATTCTCTAGATCAGTGTGGATCTGTGGAACCTCACCTTGCCACATGAGATTTCAGCAACTTATCCGTCTCATATCCGTTCCTAGGAGACAGACTAGGTCCTCCAGACCTCAGTAGTGCATGAACTCCCCCAGGTAGCAGTCTAGTAGACAGTCCACACTTTCCACCGACCAACAAACTTTGTGGAGTTTCTTCAGTGTTCATTCAACCTCAGATGTCAGGAGGGATGGGTTTGATCCTCAGACCCATTAGCTCTTGGACCTTCTCTGCTAGGGAATTCTATACAGTGTATTTTTATGTTCCTGCATTGTACTTTTTATATTCATGCATTGTATCTTTATAGGAAACTGTTTGGTTCTCCCACAGTATAGACATCATTGTACTCAATAGTCCCTTTGACCTACTTTGTGGTCATTAGTTGTACATAAATATAATTATCTTATCTTATCTAAGTGGAAATTTTAGAATAAAATGCCTTGAATTCTTCCTTTGGAAAAAGTATATATATATATATAATTCTCAGTCAGGGTAAAATCGATTTTTAAGAGTTTTTTTGAATTGAAATCTATTTTCAAATTGAAGTTAGCATAAAGTTTTCTTATGTCATTTTCCTGAGTATTTTTTACCAACAAAACAATGTTATTGCAAAACGATTTTATTGCTTGTAATTTCCTTAACTTATGGTTGTGTAATATACTCAGGGTTTTGACTTCGTGTGCACACAATTTTGGTCAGAAAAACTTTTCCATTCCTCTGGAGACGGTGATTTTACACACCTCTATCCCTGCACTCTAAAGGAATATTTATGAGTTCTTTTGATGACAAAACATACACTCTTTGTGCTCCAAATTCGTGCTCCTAACTAGGTTCAAACTTGGTCTCTGATCAAGTGATAAACTAGCCTCTATATACACCATTTATCCTTTCAAACCCATGCTTCAACTTGACTGCAAATTCATGCTCTAAGTGAGGTTCGAATTCTCTCTCTGCGTTGTTCAACTCGTTTCTATCTTGCTTGTAGATTCTTGATTTGGTTGGCCATGTAATAGAATGATCATTTTCTTTCAATTCATATCACCCATTTCATCTAGCATTTTTAACCATGATATCATTCATTTCATTTTGCATTCTCATCCATGATAATCATTCATTTCATTTTGCATTATCAACTTGATATAAAATTTATTTAATGACAATTTTGTTAACTCAAAACCATTCTATATTTTCTTGAAATGAGACAAAAATCGCCACTACATTGTTATCATGATAGTTGGTGGCAATTTGCGATAACTCATTCACATTGGTTGTAGATGCAACACTGCAAACTCAACTTTAAACTAGGTTAACATAGTTACCGATCAAATAGGTAACTGAACTGGTACCTACTTTTTTGAGGTAGCAAGAAAAACACCCGATTTTGAAAAGTGGTGATGCAGAATCACTTTTTATTTTTTGGAGTATGTTTTTGGCGCTTTGACTTTTTTATTTATTTTTATTTGTTTTATGTGATGTTTTTTATGTCGATTTTGAATAGTGGTGGTGTATCATCACCAACATTTTTTTTAGAGGATTGATTTTGACAATATACATTTGAACTAATGTCTTTTTCTTCCCTGAGATGTTTATTTTTAAGTGCATTTATGTACTTGTGTTTTAAAAAGAAAAGAAAAGAAAAAAATATATATATATATATATATATATATATTTTTTTTTTTTTAAATAAAAATTTGTAATGAAATCTTCATTTTTCACATAGATAAAAAAATGAAAAATGGGTTGATATTATAAAGTTTATATTTTCTACATGTTTATGTATTGTTAATTAATATTTCAATGCACATCAAATAATTGTCGCTAAAAAACCAATATTTTGAACCATATGACAAAAAAAATACAAATTTTCAATAAAAATAGAATGCAAAAAATACACTTTTAGAGATTTTTTGTTTAAAAAACATGTTAAACTTTTTTTTTGGAAAAATCTTAACAAAAAAACTTAAAAAAATAACATTTTTATTGAATTTTATGTCAAAAAATAATAGTACTCACATGTTTTTTTTGCAAAAAATAAGGATTCTGCTCATAAAATATCAAAGTCTAAACATTACAAGTAAAACTCATTAATAGATCTCAAAACTGAGCTTTATTTACAAGCATAACTTAAATATCATCAGCAATATCAACTAATCCATGTTCAACATCTTATAGAACATCATTGATGTCTTCTTCCCCAACATTTTCAGCTTCATTTTGGTCATTGTCATCTTCTAATGGATCTTTCATGTCTGCAAATCTTCCAAAGTGTCCCTTTCCAATCATTCCATATAATGGTGGTTGAGGTTCCTTTGATTTTTTTGCTACACATGATTCATTAAAATCCTTTTTCCTCAAACCAACTTCTTGCTTCACATATAGAAGGAATTGAAGAGCGTTAATCCTTTGTTGAATAAATTTGCATTGCACTGGGTCTTTCTCAATGGAAATGAAATTTATTTCTTTTGGTAGGCAACATGCTAGTGTTGTACCTAATCATCAAGCACAAAAGAAATAAATAATAAAATTAGTATAAAGACATAAAAAGTAAAAAATAAAATATTTAAATTCAAATTTGTACAATAAAACTTACATGAACCTGAGAACAAATCCAAAACCCATCTCCTTCATTTGCACATAGATCTATAAGATAGTTAATCAATGCTTGCGGTTTTTGATAGATGTTAACTATATCTCCTTTTTCATATTTATCCTCATATGTTAGTTTTGTTACAACTACATCATGAACCAATACTTGACTATGAATTTTCCCATATACTCAATTCATAAGAATACGCTTATAGCTATCCTCTTTTGTCCAACATTCAACATGGATGAACTCATAATCATTTATAATAGGCTGATATTCGGAAAAATAATATTTGACTTCTGCCTGTAACATAACATAGTAAAAGTTCAACTAAATTGTATATAAATAAAAAAATTTAACAGTAATCAAACATACAATTTCAAAGTCTTACCATGTAAGTTGCATCCTTGAGTTTGTTTTTCTGTTGAAGCTTGTTAATAACATTGCAAATTGTGTGTCTGAATGAAATGTCATAAATCGCCAAAATGTGATGTTGTCACTTCTTGAAAACCCGTAACCACTTACTAAAATCTTGATAAGTATATGGTTCACTATCATATTCAATGTTTGGGAAATTGAAACCATGAGGAATATCTGCAATAACTAGGGCATATTCCCTTTTAGGTATTAGTGATGCAATGTCTTCACAGTCGCCTTGTATTATTTAATATTGGATATTGTCGAGCCCATTTCAAATGTAATGATTAAGAGTAGGATCAAGTTCAACATTCATAAGACGCTTATTTCTCATCTTTTCCAACTTAATTTTTTCAATAAAGCTTTTGAAAGTATCTGTTACTCCATTTCCGTCCTTCTTCGACATCTATAATGACATAAAAATATATATCTGTAAGTAATAAAATAAAAATAGTTTAAATATGAATAAAATGGATGTATAAATCAACATACCTTATTGAATGCAATATAAAAATCTTTAAGTGTTGCTGTAGAACTTGCTTCTAGGTAGTGGCACACAACATCATCCCAACTGTCTTCATTCAACATTTTAACCATATGTTCTTGTATTTTCATAAAAATTTTCTGACTGAATAAATAAAGTTAAAACTGTCAGTATAGGGACATGTATAAAAAATTGTACCAACAACATTATGTTTTATTTAAAATAAAATTATAATGAAAGGAAAATAAGAAATAATTCAAGAAACTTACATTTGAAATTCTGCACACATTTGATCAATTGATAATTCACCCGACTTCACACGGGCTAGTATTGATTTGATTAGTTTCTCATCCTTCACACCTTGCATTGTTCTCCAAGGTGTGATAGTCATATCCTTTGGAAGTTGCTTCATTTCAGGACCTGTATTACTGTTGGTACATATTATGGGTTTACTCTTTTTAACCTATTGATTTTTACTGGAAATATTCTCCCACCGCTCAAAAATCTCATCAATCAAATCTTGTATCTCACCAGTTCTAAATGCCAACTGAAAAATGTTATCCATGCTTCTGAATATATTTGAATTCATTTTTCCTTCTTTTGCTTTGATTTTTTTATCAATTTCATAACTTGTTTCCATTAAAAATTCCTTCCGAAATGCTAGACTAACTTGTGTCTTATCCCCACCACATTTTTCTATGAATTCATTATGAATAATTTGACCCTTTGAATGAAAGTAATTTTCATTCTGTACTCATTATCTACATTATGATCCCATACCAGTAACTTTGATTCTATTTTTTTTAAGCCAATGTAAATGATGCATTTCACTGTTTGAAAAAGATAGTTATTGGGATATTCCTCAATCAATTGTCTTTTAGCCTCTACCGAATGGTTCCCTCCAATTACATAATATTTATAATCAAAACATTTTGTCTTGTCAAATGCCTGTTTGTTGGGAACCTGACGTGGATCAACGAGAACCACATAATCCACCACATGCGCATATGGATTGAACTTGAACAATATTTTCAGATTATGTACATGTAGGTGATGGGCCTTTCTAATTTGATATTGATATTGTCCTTTATCTGGCCTATAAAATTGGCTGACAGTAATCTCAAATGTTTGGCCACCAAGAATTAATTTATTCATCCTCAATTCATATCGAATGGAATTTTGTTTTATTTTAATAATGCCATCCTCTAACTCAGCACCTGGTGTTATGATTTCTCTGCTTCCGTTAGAGGTTTCAATTTTTTCTTCACTGCTGCTCATGACTTTTACAGGTTGACCAATATTTGATTTCCTCTTCTTATTGGTTAACATATCAGTTCTTTTATAAACAACCTCTTCATCATCAGGTAAAAGAGAGACATCTTTGGCGATTTTTATTTTTGGTGTCTGATTTGTTTTCTCCTTTTGCACAACAGTTCTAATCTCCTCCTCACTAATTCTATTATAATTCTCAGTTTCATGTTCCACATCTTCAAAAAAAACATGTTTAGGTTTACTAAATTTACCCACCTTAGTGACTCTTGGTTGATCCCCTCTTTGTACTATTGCAATGTCACGAGCTATTGATCCTTGCTTTAATCTCCTTTCCTCTGCTTTGTCTGTGTGGAAAGTATTGATCACAGTCATAACATTTGGTTCCATAAAATAAATACCTTCAAACATGTTTGAAAGGATCGAAACAAAATCCTATGAAACAAAATAAAACATGTCAATGATCAATAATTTATAAAAAAATGAATGATCCTTACAAAAATGCATAGCGGAAATATAAATAAGCATAATTACAATGTTATTTGCAATGTTGCTTGAGATTTCTTTAGAAAACTTAGTAGATATTTCAGTTGTGTCATACTTGACCTTTGATAGACGATATCTAACCCTGTCACGTTTATTAGCCTCCCTTGGAAGAACATAAATAGTGTTTGTATTTGGGACCATACATATGTCTCGTACTCTGCCCATCACTTCATATGGTTCATTTAAGTCAATCATACCACAAACCAGATAGATATGTATATCAACCTCTATTTCATTGTCTTCAAGATACCACAAGAAATCAGTTTTATTTATTTCCTCGACGTTCTTCCAATCATAAATAAGCTTTAATGAACCTGGTGGGCCATTTGCTTGACTTTTATTAGTGTGTGCAACAATCTCTTTATTGCGTCTAGTAGTATCCATAGTGCATCCAAATGCAACTTTAGATTTGGGAGTTGTATCCATAGTGCGTCCAACTGCAACTTTAGATTTGGGAGTTGCAACCCTAAGTGCAGAAACATACACATAAAACTTTTTTGATGCCATTTTTCTGATAAAAATAAATAAATATATTAGTTAATGAGAAAACACATAACTTAGTTAATCAATTTTTTTTAAGTTTGCCAATATAAATTTAAAATTTATTGAAAAATAATGTCTATAAAATAAATTAAAAAAGAAAAATTTATTTATAAAACAAAATAGATTGAAAATAAACCAATAAAAATAAATACAGATTTTTTTCATTTAAAAAAAATATTAAAAATCATATTTAGATATATGTATATATATCTATATAATACTGTTTGAATAAATTTTATAAAAAAAATAAAATTGGTTCTAAAGTGTATAAAACAATTTCAAAAAAATAAAAAATAATTTCAAACTTAAATTTATGTTTAATATTAAAAAAAACACACAAAAAATAATTTAATGTTAGAAATTTTTTTTTGAGCTAAAGAGAAAAAATAAAAATTAATGTTAATTTTTGTTTTAATTTTAATTATTTTGTTTTATTAAATATACACTTAATAAATTAAATTTTAAAATTTTAAATATCACTTAATAAATTAAAGTATCACTTAAAATTTTAAATTAAAATTAAAATTTAAAACTTGTAATATTTTAAACTAAAATTAAAATTTAAAACTTATATTATTATTATTATTATTATTATTATTATTTTTTTTTTTTTTATATTTTAAAATTTCATTATAGAATTTTAAAGTTTTATTATGAAATATTTATATATACACTATTTATTAAATTTTAAAAATTTTAAACGTAAAATAAATTTTAAATTTTAAAATTATTAGTTAGTTTATAATTATAACTATAAAATTCATTTTAAAATTAAAATTCTATATTAATACAATATTAAAATTATATTTTAATTTTAATTTTAAACTTATACATAAAACATTATATATATTTTAATTTTTTTTTTTTTTTAAATTTATATATAAAACATTATATATTTTTTAAAATTTAAAACAAAATGTAAAACTTATATATAAAACATCATAAATATTTTAAAATTAAAAAAAAAATTATATTATATATTTCAAAACAAAACATTATATAATTATATTTTAAGAAAATTAAAAACAATTTAATTTTTTTATAAATTTAATATTATATTTAAATTAAAAGAAAAAAAAAAAAAGTTTTCGCGCCTGTTGGGGTTGGAGGCCGGCTAGGCAGCATCGTGGAGGGTTGCCTAGTCAGCCTCCGGCCCCAGGCGGGGGGGCCAATATATATATATATATATATATATATATATATATATATATATATATATATATTTTTTTTTTTTTTTTAAATAAAACAATTATAATAAAAAAACAAAAATATTATTTAGTATAAAATGTAAAATTATTGAATTTATAATTTATATAAAAAAAAAATAATAAAATAAAATTACAAAATATATATATATATATATATATATATATATATATATATATATATAATTTAATTTTTCTTTTAAAGAACGATTATAATAGATTTTTGTTTTTGTTTAATATAAAATTTAAAACTATTCAATTTATAATTTAAAAAATTAAAAAATAATTAAAAAAATATAATTGTTATATATATATATATATATATATATATATATATATATATATATATATTAAACCATTATAATAAAAATAAAAATAAAAATAATTTAAAATTATAAGTATGAGGGGTTTCCGCAGTGCATTATATTAGATATCATTTTCGGGATTCAACTGTGTTAATTTAGTCATTCATCTATGACGATTTCCACGAGAGGTAGTTTTAGCACTCATTGTATCGGGTGATGCTCACAGGGGTGAAGAAGTGGGATTGAAACTAGTGAAATGAATCACATAGCGTCAATCATCACTTCCGGGGCTTGCACCCGGTAACCAGGACTTCCCAGGAGGTCACCCATCCCAGAACTCCTCTGGCTCAAGCGCGCTTAACTGTGGAGTTTTCCCTACAATCAAGCCCACTTAGCTTGCTACCCCATTTGCAAAACCTTAGCAACTATTGTGCCTCATGAACCATTCAAGAAGAGATCCCTTTACTCTTAGTATTTTAAGTATGAGGGGTTTCCGCAGTGCATTATATTAGATATCATTTTCGAGATTCAACTGCGTTAATTTAGTCATTCATCTATGACCATTTCCATGAGAGGTAGTCATCACTAACTAATTTCTCATGACTTTTGAATAGTCCACTTAGCACTCATTGCATTGGGTGATGCTCACAGGGGTGAAGAAGTGAGATTGAAACTAGTGAAATGAGTCACATAGCGTCAATCATTACTTCTGGGGCTTGCACTCGGTAACCAGGACTTCCCAGGAGGTCACCCATCCCAGAACTCCTCTGGCTCAAGCGCGCTTAACTATGGAGTTTTCCTCACAATCAAGCCCACTTAGCTTGCTATCCCATTTGCAAAACCTTAGCAACTATTGTGCCTCATGAACCATTCAAGAAGAGATCCCTTTACTCTTAGTATTTTAAGTATGAGGGGTTTCCGCAGTGCATTATATTAGATATCATTTTCGGGATTCAACTGCGTTAATTTAGTCATTCATCTATGACCATTTCCATGAGAGGTAGTCATCACTAACTAATTTCTCATGATTTTTGAATATTCCACTTAGCACTCATTGCATCGAGTGATGCTCACAGGGGTGAAGAAGTGGGATTGAAACTAGTGAAATGAATAAATTTTAAATTATTTTTAAATTTTATTAATTATTAATATTAAATTATTTTCAAATAGAATATTTGAGAACTATAAATAAATTTTAATAAAATTTGAAAAAATATTTTATTCAAGTCAAACTAGCCGTTTTTCCAACGGTTAGATGGAGCCGTCCCTTTCTATTTAATAGGTTTCTTCATTAGATTTCTCATCTTGTCCTGATGATGAACCACACTGGCTGATTCGAAATGTGTCGACACAAATTTCTTATATGTGATTTTTACCGAAAATTTCTGATATTTATTTTATGGATCACAGAAGCCAAATTCCTAAAAAAGAATTGTTGTTTAATATAAAACATAATAATATGACATCTAAATTAATTAAATAAATAAATTTAAAGTATATGTTTTAAAATCTAAACAAAAATAAATCAAATTATAAATTAAAATTAACAATAAGATTTAAAATTAAAAAAATAAAAATAAAATACAAAATAATAAACTTTTCAAATAAAAAACAAAAAAATAAGATTTAAAATTAAGCAAAAATAAAAATAAAATATAAAATAAAAAACTTTTCAAATAAAAAACAAAAAAAACAATTTAAATAATGAAACCACCAATATATTTATAATAAAAAAAACATGTTTAATATAAACTAAAACTATATATTCTCCTTTAAATACAAAAAAAAAATCTAATAATATTTCTAAAAATAAAATTTATGTTTTAAAATAAAAATAAAAAATAAATTTCTCTTTTCAATTTTTCCAATTGCAATTTTAGAAAAAATAAAAATAGAACAAATATAGCCGTTTTTTTATGTCCAAAGTTGTTTTTTGGGTTTTTCTCATAGAGGAGTCGCATCAACCCTAAAAAAGAAAAAAATAAAATAAATTTTTGTCCTAAAAACCCTAAAAAATTGTTTTTTTTTCTTTTTTCTCTTCACTAAAAAAATATAAAAAAATTATGGTTTTCGAACTTAAAAACCGTAAAAAAATAGTTTTTGAACACAAAAACCATAGAAAAACAGATTTTGCCAAAAATTGTCTTTAAATGGACATAATAGAGGGAAAACTAACCTTTGAAATATGAAAAAATCCTGTTACCAATGACAACGCCTCCACAAAATTACCAATGCCAACACAACGCCTCCAATGCGAATGCAACACCTCCACAAAGTTACCAATGCCAACGCAGCACCTCTAGAAAATTGCTCCAACAAAAACCAGAAGACTTGATGTGATGTGCTGAATAGAAACAATGATTCTTATTATATAACGAATATTATGTGATTGGTTTACTATTTAAAGAATGTGGGGTTAAAATTTAAAATTTAACATATTTACATGTAGTTAAATATAGCTAATATTATAGTTAAAATAGTTAATATATTCATGTAGTTATTATAGTTAATATTTACATGTACTCAATGTTAAATCATTAAAATAACAACATTATTTTAGTTTGGAAGGCATGCATCATAGGAATATTTTGTGGATATTTTGAATAGAAATACTGGTAAAATATTTCAACACAAAAATTTTATTAAAATATTTTTAAATACATTTTAGACGAATATTTTGTACAAAATATTTGAAACAAAAATTTTGGAGGGAAAGTTTTTTGAGAAATTTTTTGGGGGGGGGAATTTGGAGGAAAATTTTCAGTCTTTAAGCTATATATTGTAATTGGGAGAGGCATTTGTATCATTCAACATCTTCTTGTTGAAAGCCATGGGTTCTTATGATAGCGAAGTTTTTTTGTCTACAACATCAATTTCTTTGTCATGTAACAACTCTATTTATATTGATGAATATAGCAAGAGCTCGTTCACCATGAATAGAGAGTCAAAAATTTGACTTGGTCGTAATCCTAAGGATGATGAGAACATAATTGATGAGGCGCAAAAAAAATAAATTTCTGTAAATCGAGAGTCAGTTATTCTACTTACTCTTAATCCTAAGGATTATGAAAGCAACAGTGATGAAGAATTTACAGAGTCAAAATTTTCACTACATCCTAATCCTAAGGATTATGAAGGCACCACTGATGAAGGGGGAGATGAAGAATATCCACTTCGTCCTAATCCTAAGGATTATGCGAGCACCACAGATGAAGAGGGGAATGAAGAATTTGCAGAGTCAAAATATCCACTTCGTCCTAATCCTAAGGATTATGCTAGCACCACTCATGAAGAGGGCAATGAAGAATTTCTGTGTCAAAATATCCACTTCGTCCTAATTCTAAGGATTATACCAACACCACTGATGAAGAGGGGAATGAAGAATTTGCAGCGTCAAAATATCCACTCCGTCCTAATCCTAAGGATTATTCCAGCACCACTGATGAAGAGGGGGATGAAAAAAATCCAGAGTCAAAATATCTACTTCGTCCTAATCCTAAGGATTATGCCAGAACCACTGATGAAGAGGAGAATGATAAAATTCCAGAGTCAAAATATCCACTTCGTCCTAATCCTAAGGATTATGCCAGCACCACTGATGAAGAGGGGAATGAAAAATTTGCAGTGTCAAAATATCCACTCTGTCCTAATCCTAAGGATTATGCGAGCACCACTGATGAAGAGGGGGATGAAAAAATTCCAGAGTCAAAATATCCACTTTGTCCTAATCCTAAGGATTATGCGAGCACCACTGATGTAGAGGGGAATGAAGAATTTGTAGAGTCAAAATATCCACTTCGTCCTAATCCTAATGATTATGCCAGCAACACTGATGAAGAGGGGAATGAAGAATTTGCAGCGTCAAAATATCCACTTCATCCTAATCCTAAGGATTATGCCAGCAGAACTAATGAAGAGGGGGATGAATTTCCAGAGTCAAAATTTTCACTTCATCCTAATCGTAATGATTATAAGAGAACCACTGATGAAGGGGGGGATGAAGAATTTCCAATAAATATAGATTCAAGGCATCCACTTATTCCTAATCCCAAGGATTATGAGAGCACCAGTGAGGAAGGGGAGGGATAGGATGAAGAAATTCTAGTGAATATAGATTCAAAGCTTCCACTTAGGCCTAATCCCAAGGATTATGAGAGCACCATCGCGGAAGGGGAGGATGAAGAGTTTCTTGCAAATGATAGTTTTAGAGGCACATATTAGAACAATGCATTTTCTCTAAGTGATCATTTCAAAGACACTCATGGTGATGAAGAATTGAATCCTCCCAGTGAAGAATCTAAAATCATGGATCAAGATGGTGAAGAATTTGGTCTGAGCCAAGGTTACAAAAGCGTAGATGATTTTTGTGAAATGTTTTCTTCAAGTGAGGATGGTAATGAAAATTTTCTAGGCAATGATGTTGATGAATTTATTAGCTATGTTGAGAATGATGATAGTGGGGATAATATTCCTCCTAATGGTGATGAAACTACTTCTACAAAGGATGATGGAATGATGAAGCCGTTGCAAGAAAATATTGTAACTAGGAGTAGGAGTAGACCTTTTCATATCAATACAAAACATTCCAGTTATACAAGGGTGAGTACAATATATCTCACAAAAAGAAGTTCTGTCGTTCATTTGATTTCAAGTGAATGTTATTGAAGGGATTGCTTGAAACATATGGATTTCAACTTTGCTTTGGAGAAAAGGAAAAAATATCTGTCAATGAATAAAAGCATGCAAAATTCATATTTAGTGGGTTTCATGCAATCTATATTAGCAGGTTATGATTATCATATTGGGAATGTATTGCTCTGTAGAAAGGCTTTCAAAATTTTGCATTCAATTGGTAATTGTTGTTTGTCAAGAATCCAAGAAAAAATGGAAAAGTATCCCACATATTATTCAGAAGTATGTTATAAACGGGAGGTTGGGACGTTAGAAAATACTGCTATGTCATGGATGAAAGACTTATTTTCAAAGCATGGAGAGTGTCTACCAAATGAAGACACAATACATATTACAGATAATTTCTCGAGACGAGAAATATTCAGCTTACATAGAGATTATGTAGAAGCTGCTGAAGGAGTTGGTAATTTTATTACATATTCTTATTTTACAAGGGTATGGAAAAACAGATTCAACAATGTTCGTATTCCTAAGAAGACAAGGATGGGGGTTTGCAGCACATGTGCTTCTCTTAAATAAAAAATAGATAAATGTCAAGGGCCAGAAAGAGGTATGCGTTCAAAACATTGTTTTTTAAAATTGGATAGTTATCAACTATGAAAATATATTTATTCATATGTTTCTTTTATTTTATGTACAGATTCGTTGTCAAAGAACTTCAAGAGCATCTTAATAAAAAAAACAAGTGAAAGGAAAAAGTTGTATAGACATCGAAAGAAGTGTTATGATAATCCAAATAAATATATGGGTTTAATAATTGATGGTATGGACCAAAAGAAAACACTTCTTCCATATTTTGTCCGCACGCCAAAAAAAATACAGGAGGAAAATTTCATTCAGTTTCACTTGGTTGGTTGTATGGTATTTAATGGGAAGATGTTTCCAAGAGTTTTCTTCACAGCTCCAAATATTCATAATGATGCAAATCTGACCATAACTATATTCCATGATGTGGTTACTCATTGGTCTGGTATTCTTCCTGAAGTTTTGTATGTACAATTAGACAACAAAAGCTGTGAAAACAAAAATCAAGTTTTTTTTGGGTATCTAAACATGCTCATTGAATTGGGAATTTTTAAAAAGATAAAGGTTGGTTTCCTTCTTGTTGGGCATAATCATGATCATATTGATCAAATGTTCAGCCATTTTTAAGTAACATTGAGGAGGAAAGATGTTGGGAGCCTGCCATCATTAATTGAATGTATTAAGAAATCGTACATCCCAGAGCCCGTTTTTCATGTGTTGGAAGAAACTATTGACATGCGAAGGTTTATTTTGGGATCGCATGGTGAGGAGAAATGCATTGAACAACTTAACGACATTAGCTTCCAGCATCAATTTCATATCAAAAAAATTGATGGGATAACAGTTATATGGGGCAAGAAGTATTCAACTGTTGCAGAATGGGGGCCATCATCAGGTTTAGCATTTTTGAAGTTCATTCCAGAGCGTCCAATATTTTCATCAAAGATATTGTTATTACAATCAGTTGCTGAACTCCATAATGCACGGAGGCATAAGAGAGACATAAATTATTCTGAATGTCTGGAGGAAATTAAAAGATGTATTAGAGATACATATGAGTACTTCGATGTTGCTGATTCAGTTTGGTGGGAGTATTTTTTCAGTAATCAAAATGATATGATTTCAAGATCAATATTTAATGAGGATACACTTTTGAAGACTCCTTTTTTTGGCCACAAAATATGCCAAATGAACATGAGGAAACACACATTATTGAACAACAACAATATCAAGCTATTATTAATTCTCCACAGGTAGAGGAAAGAGAAAACTATATTGGTTCTAGAAGATCACGTGCACAACGTGAAGCCATGGAAGACCTTTACAGGGGTTCTGTGCAGGATGTTAATGAGGGTTGCATGATAGCAGTGCTAGCAGATGAAGATCCACTTGGTTATCCATTCTGAATTTCCAAGGTGATAAAGGTCATTAGTGAAAATGAATATATTACAGCTGTTGATGTACATTGGTATGCCATAAGTACCCACCCTTTCAATGGTGTGTACAAGCCAGAGATGGTAGTTAAAAAAAAATTGGCAGAAAGAGAAAAAGAAAGGGCACAAATATAAATTGTCACCGCACAAATGTCTTAAAATTGGAGGATGTTGACATACTTGTGTATGACTTCAATATGACAAAGAGAGGAACTTTTCGGTTGAAGACCATAAATATTTTGAAGAAATTGCTACCAAAACAATTACTGCTGAGATGGGACTCTGCAGGATGTAGTTGTTGATCTACAAGACATTTGAACTATGAAATGGTGGGCATGCATGTTGACTCAGATGGAGCACTAGTTGATGAGAGAGAAGAATATGGATCATCTTCATTTGCATCGAGTCATTCATCTAAAGATGTACGTTCTGATGGTGTGCCATAACCTATGGTTGATTTTGAATAACTGTCTAAGACACTTTCATGTAATTGATGTTTGCATGGTAACTTGAAATAAATATTTTGACTTCCATCTAATTTTTCATGAATTTATGAGGCATTTCTATTTTTGTTGGATTATATGTTTTAATTATGAAGAATTCATATCTTTAGAATATCCACAACGCAAAAATGAATTACAAAAAAAAATTATGTTATATTCAATGTACCAATGTTGATATTTTGATTAAAATTAAAAAAGAAAAAAGAAATTAATGTTGAATTTTTAGATTATGCAGTGATATTGCCATGATATTATGTATTGTTACCATTTAGTATAGATACTTTTAAAAATTATAAAAATTATATGCCTCATTGAAAGGGGACACTTTGTTTTGATGCTTGATTTTTAGGTTTTGGTTGCAATTAGATTTAGATTTGTCTTAGGCTAAGATTTGAAAAGAGATATATTTTTATCATTTAAAATTAAAATTACTCTTCGAATAATAAATATTTTATTTACTTGTTCATTTCTAAAAATTGTTTAAGTCATATAATTTCTCCATAATTTCATGGTTCAAGTATGTTGAATACTTAAGATTTAAAAACTTGAGATTTATAACTTGTCATTAAGGTTTTTATGCGCCATGAAATTTTATCTTTAATGTTTTGGTTGAGAATAATTACAATTTTAGGGTTGTTTAGAGTCAAGATATTTTATCTTTAACAACATGGATGAAAATTGTTCGAAATGATAGGGCCTTCAGACATGATTTTGTTTATCTTTAACATCATGTATCGAATTTTTTAGAATTTTACGATTTTTCAATGTCCTAATATGCTGTCTTTAATTCCATTGTTACAATGTGTCAAAAGTGTGACACAATGTTTTTTTTGTTATTCCAGCATCAACTCGTTTTGCTTTGAGGGTGTTTTTTCAATCCTTTTTTCAAGAAACAATTTCGTTTTTAGCATAATTTTATAAAATGTTGAAATTTGACCTTGAGAAAAAACCAAATGTGTTCTGGAATACACACTTTTAGTTTTTAGGGATTTTTTCATGTTTTTTGAGTCTTTTTGGGCTAGTGTTCCCATTTTGAGGTAATAATTCCTATTTGATCGGTAACTATGTTGGTTGTTCCTCATTTTATTTTCCTTCAAAACCTCACTTAAAAACTGAATTGATTGTGGAATGTTTTATGATTTTTTTTTTTGAATTGATATGCAATTTAAGAGGTCCATGGGGTCTTGGATAGATAGTGATTGGGTGCTCTGTTAAGGCATTCCTTGACGTGAAGCCATCGGTTTAATTCCACGCCCAATTGGGATGATATATTGGACATGATGAAGATGTAATCCCACCAAGCTTACAAAAAACAAATATGCAATATAAGAAGCAAATGAGACAAAGTGTAAACTAAGATCCAAATGAGGTCTTATGAAAGAGCATTAAAGCAGAATTTTGATAATGATTAAGAAATGAGAAAACATAGTTGAAAATATAAAACTTTTTGGTTGGGGAGTGTAGTCCCATAGGTGACTAATTTTTACTATGAGCACATCAATCCTATGGGTGGCTAATTTTTACTATGGACACATCGATCTTATGAGTGGCTAATTTTATTATAAGCACATCGGTGTTGTAGGTAGACTATAAAAAAACAAAGAATTAAGGCATTACACATTCTAAGCACTATTTCTTCTTTTGAAAACCAGACATTCTTCTTAAAATAGGGGACTCTCTATAGTTTAGTTGCAGTATGTTTTGTCAATTATAAAGGCTACCACTATTGAAGATTTTTTTCTTTTCTAATATAAGAGTTCTTTTGTTGTGCAAAAGCTTCACTAAGAACACCTCAATTTTGTGCTTTTGTCCCTTTGTCATACCTTTTGTGGTTTTGATCTCTTTGTCATTATAGGCCTGATTATTGCTGATTTTCCATGTCGCTTGCATGTATTAAAAAAAACTTGATTTATACTTTCTTTTTCATCACAGTTTTGTAATATCAATTTCAATATTACCTATTTTAATTATTGCCATTATGCTTCATTCGTTCCACTATGTTGCACTTATAACCAAACCTTTTTCAATATTGATCTTTGTGCCCTTTTTCATGACTCTTTTCAGTATGATTACTCTATATCTTTGAACTTGATTTCTTCATTAAGAGAATTTGGTTTTGGAGTTTTTGTCATAATTATTGCTATGAATGGAACAATGGCAAAGTATGAAAGGATATGAAATGGTAGCATGAAATAAGTTAAATTCGTGATATGGTAGTAAGAGGGATGGATATATATATAAATTCTAGACTTCAACATGTATGCATAGGGTTGATGAATGAAATTATGAATAGTAGGGCTTTTGAGAGAGTTCTTTAGTAGTAGATGTGACTTGGCATCATATGGAATTTTGAATTATTCTTCTTATAATTGACTTTATGTCATTTGTCTTGATTTTAATCTATCTTTAATCCATATTTAAACATTGTAGGGTTGTTGATCAACATCTAAAAGCAAGCTCCAAGGATATTGAGCTTTCTTGATGTACTTATCATCAAATGATTTTCCACTTTGCTTGACTTCAATATTTGCATTTCAAACTTTTAGCGGATTTTCAAAACTTGAATTTTTGTAACACACTCTTCCTTATCCACCTGATATAACCGTAGTGAGTGGTCACTACAGTGACCATATTTTCAATGTCTGTTTTTATTATTATTTATAATTGTTGTCTCCTTTGATTTTTTCCCTCTATTAGAACTATGTGTTATCTCCTAGATGATTGTTGGCTTCCTTTACAGGATATAACATAGACTCTATTCAATATGATTTCACTAATGATGTCACAAAAGAATACTTTATGGTTCAATTAGACCTATTTCCACCCATATCATCTCTTTATACAACAAATTATTAGGCTTCAGATAATAATTAATGTTGTTCAATTGTACTTCTCAGGACTCCCAAGCCTGTTTACCAATTTTAGTATGCAAGTGCATTTTCCCTAGTCTTACATGTAAAGTCTGTGCATCAATCTCAGCTATAAATTTCAAGTCATCTTAATCTAAACTCCACTTTCCAACCATTCTGTAATCAAAAGAAATACAACTTGCAAATGACATATATGTTGTCACAAGTACAACTACCCACAATATTCAAGTTAAGCACGTCAATGACTTGTAGCCCATATAAATAGGGTATGATTTATATCATGTGAGGAAAAGTAATGGGATCATATTTCCAAATTTGGCATTAATATCAATTACAATACTACAAGTAAAACAACATTAGGCCAAATATCATTTCGTGGAATTATGGCCATAATCAAAGAAGCGAGATCCATTTACCCTCCTTTATAAGTGCATCCAACATAGTATTGTATGTAAATGTATCTGGAGAAATTCATTGATACAACAAATCTTCAAACATACCATGAGCCTATTCCCATAACCAACTCCATGAAATAACAATATACTAAAATGATCAATCAAAATAGCATACTCGATAAAAAGATCATTTTCTGACTTTCTCTGTTAAGAGGCTCTTCTTGTTGCTTATTGTTAGTCATCAGTAATTTGTACTATCTGTAGATAACTAAATATTGGTTACAGATTTCTAAAAACAAATTCCCTTAACATTGTGATTTTTAGAAATCTCACTGCCTTCATTACCCTTATAGAAAATTTTTCACTATTCCACTAGTTTGCCATTCCATGGTCACCTTGCTACTCCTAAAAGACTTCTTATGTGCTTTTACCTACCTTTGTTAGCCTCATTTCATGCTTATAAATTCATTTCCTCATTTTCCCCTATCCTTAATATACCTTCCTAAACACTTCCCATCACTCCTATCCCTCAAACTCATCATTTTTCTACAAAACCTAGCCTATTGCTACAATTTGACACTTTTCGAGACTAGGATTTTGTTTTTCACTTTTGGGCCCCTTCCCCTCACTAAATCCTTGAAATTCCACTTTCCCCTACTCTCTAACATCTATCCCTATCCCGGAAATTTTCCCCAAGAATTTAGACAACCCTTAACCCCTTCATTCCCCTTCCTCTACAAGGTAGTCCTAAATCCCCTGTTTTTCCCACACCAAACCCTAATTTCCTCTTCCAACTAAGCTAGGGTTTGCTATGGAAAATAGGCATAGGAGCAGAGGATCCATATGATAGGTAATATCAGCAAGCATAAAGCCATTCCAAATTATAAACATCATTCCTCCATCATTTTCCAAGAATTCATTCCAAGAGTCAAGCCATTTGTCACTCATAAGGCCAGTTTCGCTTCAAATTGTATTTCCGAACAATCAGAGATGAATTTGAAAAAAATGAGAGAGGTTTTTGTCCATAATAGGTCCAAGAAGAAAATATATTTCATATTTTACACACATGTCATGGTTTTAGAGCAATGTCAAAAAGACAGGTGTCATGGGAGAATTTCTGCACTTCTGGAGTGACCTTGGGAAAATCAAGTTTTCTCATAGCTGGAGTGTCCAAATGACTTGATTGATGAGTCAAATGAAAAATAGAATATAATATATTTCCAATGAGCTATCATGAGGTCAATTTTTAGTTGAGGAAGGCATCCAAAATTTGTCTGCACCAGCACTCTTCATTTTTGCACCATCATTCAACACTTTTTGACAAGTCTTGGGAGAATCAACTTTTGACAGGTCAAATCAACTCCAATCAGAGAAAAAAGGTATATTTGGAAATCATACAAGATAATATTTCTAACGAGCTATCATGGGCCCAATTTTGACCCTGGGAAGGCCTCCAAATTCCCTCTGAAAAAAGGCGCTACGCCTTCAGAAACTGGCATTGTGCCTTCGGAAGCCTTGGGAGATTTGATTTTTGAATAGGTTAATGGAACCCAATCAGAAAACCAAGGGAATTTTTGGAGATTATACTCAAAATTCTTTCCAACGAGCCATCACGGAGCCAATTATGACATCGGGAAGGCCTTCAAAACTTGGCTGCAAGATGACTCAGTTTTCCTATGCAGGCGCTGCGCTTTTAGACCTCTGAAGCTGCCCCCTTGTAAAAAAAGTCAACAAAACACACTGAAGGATATTTTCGAGATTTTTTGGGCAAATAATTTCAGATTTGGTTAAGGAGTTATGTTTAGGTTATCTTACATTTATTACATTAGATATTTTGTGCCTTGGGCCTTGCATGGTCTTAATGGACAAATTTGGCTTTTATGATGCATTTATGGTTTCTAGAAGCCTCTTAGGGTTTCCACCTCCTCATTTGCTGGTTAAATAGAGCCTTGAGGCCTCATTGTAATTTTTGGTTGGCTTCTGAGCATAATATGATATAGACTCTAAGTTTACTTGTGAAATTGGCTTTGATATCTTGTGATGGCTTTGGACTGAGCAGCTGTGGATTGAGCTCATTCTTAAGATTCATGAAGCTTTGTTGAATGTTGACGTGTTCCACCTTTGTACATGTTTTCTTTAGTTCTCATTATGTTTCTTTGATCATGGGATAGAAATATTAGAGTAGGATATGCCTTGTTGGCACCCTGCTTTGTCTGCATCCTCTGATCTTTATGTTTTCTTCCTTGAAGTTTAACTAATGAATTCTTAAGTGCTCTTTAGTTTTACTGAGATGTTATGTTGAAAGTCTAATTGTTTGCTAGTAATTTTAAGAGAATACTTAATTGCTCTCTAAGTTTACTCATCTGTTGCTATAAGGTCTGCTTAGTATTGTTTGGTTGAAGAATCCTTCATTTCTCTTCAATTTTTTACTATGCTAATCATGTTGAAAGATTTTCCTTGTTATTAGTTTGTTAAAGGATCCTTGATTGCCCCTTAACCTACTATATTCTCTCCTCCATGTTCATTTCACTCACTCAAAACCTACTTAGATCCATTTGGCCTTGTTAACTTGCCCTTTGAACTATTCTTGACTCATTTTTATACTTTTCAAAACCTTTGTAGACTCCATAGCCCAATGGATTGATCCTCTCTTACTCTACCTATTTCCCTTGACAACCTACCCAACCAAAATAACAAACAAACCCTAATCCATATAACTAGCCTAAAATCAATCTCTAAAATCAAACAAGTTGAATCCTGTACATAAGAATAGAGAGAGCCCTCTCTGAGTCCAGGAAGGCTATGTGCTAGGACTCCAAAGATTGGTTTGATGTTACCCTTGTATTTTTGGTCACTTCCAATCAGACAAAATTATGAGGAAAATAACATAGTGGCAATCACGGTGGGACCCTTCTAAGTCAATGACAATCTAAGTATTCCTTAGGACCTTAGAAAACCCACAAACATCCTTAGATTGGTATTCAGTTGTTGATGGTGGACAACAAGTACATCCGTAAAACATTAAACATCCTCCACCTAGCAACTCCACTGGCCTCCAATAGGCCTACTAACCCCACTAGTTCTCAAAGACTCCCCTAGGAATGCATTAATCATGCTGATGGTGGACAAAAAAGTTGAAATCATCCACCTGGCGACTCCACAAACTCTCAAAATACTTAAAGACTCCACTGGTAGAAGACTCTAGATTGGTTGAAAAGATGTAGTGACCATTTATGATTTAAAAACATGGATCAGGGATACAACGGAGATATGCTCCGATGAACAGAGATCACATCCCTGGGTCCCCCCACAAAATTCCTCAGATAAGTTGGGACAAAAACCTGCCTACATTTCAAGATGAAAATACTGATGACCCCTTGTTACATCTCATCAAATTTCATATACATGTATGAAAGTTAAAATTTGAATGGCGTGAGGACTGCCTTATCAATGTTCATGCTGACATTGTAAGGAAAAGCAAGGGAATGATATGAATGGCTAAAACCTAGTATCTTATTTTCCTTAAAATATTTCCATAGGTTATTTTGTGATCATTATAAAGAAAATTCTCCATCCTTATGCTTGGCTGAAAATTGTTGTGATCAATCTTAGGATATCTTACAATACCTTGTAGATATTGATGAAGATATAGGAAATTTTCATCCTAAATATCTCTTAGAAGCTATTCATGATTTTCATTCTCAAATAAACTTTCACATCAACCAAGAAGATTTGGTTGAGGATGAAATCAAACAAGAGATGGAGGAGAACCCACAAGATCTCTCTAAAGGCACAAGTGATGATTCATCATCTCTTCTAGGTGAGGCTCAAGAAGACATTCAGCCTTATAATCAACCTTCACAAGAGAAAGAGAACTACTGTAGTGCTATCCAAAGAAAGAGAAAAATTCTTCCTCTTTTAATTGAAGAGGAAATAACTCAGATTATAAGCATGCAGCCAACCCCTAAACCTTCATGTGAACATAACATTTCTATGTATTTTCCTGCTAATCTAATATGTCTAATTGGTGACATTAATTATGTTGATGATTCTCCAAAGTTTGATTAGTCTAATGATGATGATGTTCTCCAAACATAAGCTAATCTTGCAGAGCAATCAACAATTGATTTGTGGGATGAAGTTCAATGTCATCAGCTGGAAAACAGTAATCATTCAATACAGGTCACCTATGACACTGATGAGTAAAGTTTGGAAAGTTTGGAAGTAAGTGAAGGATATCTGACTCTTTGTTCTACTTCATTTCAGTCTATCAAAAATAACTTTAATGTGATTGGAAATCAACAGTCTTTCAGTTTGGATGTTGAGGTTGGGAAAGATTATGAACTTATTGAGCAAGTTGTAAATGAGAAGCCTTTTCCTAAAATGGTTGAGGAGAGCATATGTGACATAGAACTCTCCTCAAATCCAGATTTGCAGCCACCAAGTCCCCTTGAATTTCAAATTGCAGATGAAGGCTTGGAAACTGATGATCCCATGAAAGTTGCTGCACTTCCTTCTCAAGAATTTTTGTTGCCAAAAGTTACATCTGCTCATCAAAATGACGACCTTCACATAGATTTCAGCCCACTCGATCAGAATACATCAGGTTTGTTAGAAGACAACATTGCTATATATGATGAAGCTGCCAGCACAGATGAACATGAGGAGGAGTTAGAGTTTATTTTTCAAAAGAATCCTGAGCATAGCCAAGTGGAGGAAGTAGTAGTCCTGGATGAAGCTTATTTTTCAAATACTCAAAGCCAGGTATTGTTTCAAGATCCCTTTGCTGATTTCTTGGAGACATATAAAGAGGGAGTAAATTATGTTAGAAGCAATTTGATGCAAAGTTTAAAGAAATTTTAGGCACTAATGTTCAAAGACAAGTGAGGTGTGAGTGGCCTTTTGATTTCTTCAGCACACTCAAAGAGCTGAACCAAGATCACTCATGGAATCATATACTTGACTGCTTATATTGGAAAATGGAGTTCACCAAATGAATGTATATCCTGTGTAGGTTAGATTAGGATAGATAGGTATGCAAATAAGCTCAACACTATGAGAATATTTCTATTTTTTAGTTTTAGAATGCTGTTCTAGAAAAATGAAAACACAAAAACAAAGAAAAGATGAAAAAGAGGGCATATGAAAAGAATAGGTACAACCCCATACCAAAAAAGAGTACTTCTGAAAGTGTGCAAGTCTAAATTCCACGACTTGAGAAAAGAGAGTCTTGTTCAGTCATCTAGCCTAATCATGTCTGAAAATGTTTTAAATTTCTGTTGATAGGTTAGTGAAAGAAGACTTGTCAAACCATTTAAGCTTGACTTGTCAGTAGATTAGATTAGGAAAAAATTTTGGTTCCAAATTCATAAATCTGAACCAAAGGGAAGAGAGAGATACATAACAAATGATAGATCACAACCCTCATGTTTTCTAGTTTTGATTGTACAAAAAATAATGTCTGTGTGCAGCTTGTCTAAATGCCACAGCCCATGGAAAATCAGATTGTTTAAACTTGGTTTGATCATGTTTTCAATTTCATGTTAGTAGGTTAGAGAATAAAATCTGTCAAACAACTTAATATTGACAGATAAGTAGTATAGGTAGAGAATAAAAGAGTTCATTACCCTAATTTGAACTCTTGGAAGTGATAAGGGTACAAGTAGATAGTTGGTTTTTCTTTCAAAAGAAAATAATGTCAAGGGTTTGCCTGTCCAAGTGCACCCAAAAGAGGAAAAAATGTTAGGCAAAGTAGGATGGGTAGGTAGAAATGAGGTTGAAGCAAACATGTCTTTCTGATTTTAAGATCATAGATTCAAGAGAGCATCAGAAAATGAAGGGAGAAGGATCTGCAAAGTGCAAGTAAGGCACTGGTTTTCAAAAATCAGAGATTTGAACTATGAGGTCCTCGACACCTACTGAAAAGGAGCTGCCCTCCCCAAGTGGAGCCACTCTTAGTCATCAGTAATTTGTACTATCTGTAGATGACTAAATATTGGTTACAGATTTCTAAAAAAAAATTCATTGAACGTTTTGAGTTTTATAAATCTCACTGCCTTCATTATCCTTATAGAAAATGTTTCACTATTCCACTAGCTTGCCATTCCATGGTCACCCTGCTGCTCCTAAAAGAATTCTTATGTTATTTTACCTACCTTTGCTAGCCTCATTTCATGCTTATAACTTCATTTCCTCATTTTTTCCTATCCTTAATTTACATTCCTAAACACTTCCCATCACTCCTATCCCACAAAATCATCATTTTTCTACAAAACCTAGCCTATTGCTACAATTTGACACTTTTTGAGACTAGGCCTGTGTTTTTCCCTTTTGGAACCCTTCCCCTTACTCAATCCTTGAAATTATGCTTTCCCCTACTCTCTAACATCTATCCCTATCCCCCAAAATTTCCCCAATAATTTAGACAACCCTTAACCCCTTCATTCCCCTCCCTCTACAAGGTAGTCCTAAATCCCCTATTTGCCCACATCAAACCCTAATTTCCTCTTCCAACTAATCTAGGGTTTGCTATGGAAAAGAGGCATAGGAGCAGAGGATCCATATGATAGGTCATATCAGCAAGCATGAAGCCATACCAACTCATAAACATCATGCCTCCATCATTTTCCAATAATTCATTCCAAGAGTCAAGCCATTTGTCACTCATAAGGCCAGTTTCGCTTCAAATTGTGTTTCCGAACAAACAAAGATGAATTTGAAAAAAGTGAAAGCGGATTTTGTCCATCATAGGTCCAAGAAGAAAAACCTCTTTCATATTTTACACAGGTGTCATGGGTTTAGAACAATGTCAAAAATACAGGTGTCACGGGAGAATTTCTGCACTTAAGGAGTGACCTTGGGGAAATCAAGTTTTCTCATAGCTGGAGTGTCCAAATTACTTTTTCGATGAGTCAAATGACAACAAGATTGGAGTATATTTACAATGAGTTATCATGAGCTCAATTTTTAGTTGAGGAAGGCATCCAAAATTTGTCTGCACCAGCACTCTGCATTTCTGCACCATCATTCAGCACTTTTTGACCAGTCTTGGGAGAATAAAATCTTGACAGGTAAAATCAACTCCAATAAGAGAAAAAAAGTTATATTTGGAAATTAGACAGGATAATATTTCCAATGAACTATCATGGGCTGAATTTGGACTTGGATAACGCCTAAAAATTCCCTCTGCAAAAAGGCGCTACGCCTTTAGAAACTGGCGCTGCACCTTTAGAAACTGGCGTTGCGCCTTCAGAAAATGGCACTGCGCCTTTGGGAGATTTGATTTTTGAATAGTTTATTGGAACCCAATTAGAAAAATAAGGGATTTTTCGGAAATTAGACTCAACAGGCTTTCTAACGAGCCATCATGGAGCCAATTCCGACATCGGGAAGGCTTTCAAAACTTGGCTGCAAGATGACTCTGTTTTCCTGTGCAGGCGCTGCACTTTCAGACCTTTGAAGCTGCCCCCTTGCAAAAAAGTCAAAAAAACACACTCAAGGATATTTTCAAGATTTTTTGGGCAAATCATTTCAAAGTTGGTTAAGGAGTTATGTTTAGGTTATCTTTCATTTATTACATTAGATATTTTGTGCCTTGGGCCTTGCATGGTCTTAATGGACAAATTTGGGATTTATGATGCATTTATGGTTTCTGGAAGCCTCTTAGGGTTTCCACCTCCTCATTTGATTGTTAAATAGAGCCTTGAGGCCTCATTGTAATTGTTGGTTGGTTGCTGAGCATAATATGATATAGACTCTGAGTTTACTTGTGAAATTGGCTTTGATAAATTGTGATGGCTTTGGAATGAGCAGATGTGGATTGAGCTTATTATTAGGATTCATGAAGCTTTGTTGAATGGTGATGTGTTCCACCTTTGTACATGTTTTCTTCAGTTCTCATTATGTTTCTTTGATCATGGGATAGAAATCTTAGAGTAGGATATGTCTTATTGGCACCCTGCTTTTTCTGCATCCTTTGATCTTTATGTTTTCTTCCTTGAAGTTTAACTAATGAATTATTAAGTTCTCTTTAGTTTTACTGAGATGTTATGTTGAAAATCTAACTGTTTGAAAGTAAGTTTCAGAAAATACTTAATTTCTCTCTAAGTTTACTTATCTGTTGCTCTAAGGTCTGCTTAGTATTGTTTGGTTGAAGAATCCTTCATTGCTCTTCAAGTTTTTACTATGCTAATCATGCTGAAATATTTTCCATGTTATTAGTTTGTTAAGGGATCCTTGATTTCCCCTTAACCTACTATATTCTCTCCTCCATGTTCATTTCACTCACTCAAAACCTACTTAGATCCATTTGGCCTTGTCAACTTGACCTTTGAAATATTCTTGACTCATTTTTATACTTTTCAAAACCTTGGCAGACTCCATAGCCCAATGGATTGATCCTCTCTTACTCTACCTATTTCCCTTGACAAATTACCCAACGAAAATAACAAACAACCCCTAATCCATATAACTAGCCCAAAATCAAACTCTAAAATCAAACAAGTTGAATCCTTTACATAAGCACAGAGAGAGCCCTCTTTGAGTCTAGGAAGGTAAGGTCCTAGGACTCCAAAGATTGGTTTGTTGTTACCCTTGTATTTTTGGTCATTTCTAATTGGAAAAAATTATGAGGACAATAACATAGTGGCGATCACAGTGGGACCCTTCTGAGTTAGTGAAAATCTAAGTATTCCTTAGGACCTTAGAAAACCCACAAAAATCCTTAGATTGGTATTCAGTTGTTGATGGTGGACAACAAGTACATCCTTAAAACATTAAACATCCTCCACTTGGCAACTCCACTGGCCTCCAGTAGGCCTACTAACCCCACTAGTTCTTAAAGACTCCCCTAGGAATGCATTAATCATGTTGATGGTGGACAAAAAAGTTGAAATCATCCACCTGGCGACTCCACAAACTCTCAATAGACTTAAAGACTCCACAGGTGGAAGAATCTAGACTGGTTGAAAATATGCAGTGACCCTTTTTGATTTAAAAACATGGATCCAAGGATACAATGGAGATATGCTCTTATGAACAGAGATCACATCCCTGGGTTGCCACACAAAATGCCTTAGATAAATTGGGACAAAAACCTGCCTACATTTCAAGATGAAAAGACTGATGACCCCTTGTTACATCTCATAAAATTTCATATACATCTATGAAAGTTAAAAGTTGAATGGCATGAGGTCTGCCTTATGAATGTTCATGCTGACATTGGAAGGAAAAACAAGGGAATGGTATGAATGGCTAAAACCTGGTATATTGTTTTCCTCAGAAGATTTCCACAAGGTATTTTGTGATCATTATAAAGAAAATTTTCCATCCTTATCCTTGGCTGAAAATTGTTGTGATCAATCTCAGGATATCTTACAATACCTTGTAGATATTGATGAATATTTAGGAAATTTTCATCTTGGAGATTTCTTAGCAGCTATTCACGATTTTCATTCTCAAATAAACTGTCACATCAACCAAGAAGAGTTGGTTGAGGATGAAATCAAACAAGAGATGGAGGAGAACCCACATGATCTCTCTAAAGACACAAGTGATGATTCATCATCTCTTCTAGGTGAGGCTCAAGAAGACATTCAGCCTCAGAATTAGCCTTCACAAGAGAAAGAGAACTGCCATAGTGCTATCCAAAGAAAGAGAAAAATGCTTCCGCTTTTAACTGAAGAGGAAATGACTCAGATTTTAAGCATGCAGCTAGCCTCTAAACCTTCATGTGAAGAGAACATTTCTATGTATTTTCCTACTAATCCAATATGTTTGATTGGTGACATTACTTATGTTGATGATTATCCAAAGTTTGATCAGTATGATGATGATGATGTTCTCCAAACATAAGCTAATATTGCAGAGCAATCAACAGTTGATTTGTGGGATGAAGTTCAATGTCATCAGCTTGAAAACAATAGTCATCCACTATAGGTCACCTATGACACTGATGAGGAAAGTATGGAAAGTTTGGAAGTAAGTGAAGGATCTCCGACTCTTTGTTCTACCTCATTTCAGTCTATCATAAATAAATTTCATGTGATTGGAAATCAACAGTCTTTTAGTTTGGATGTTGAGGTTGGGAAAAATTATGAAGTTATTGAGCAAGTTGTAAATGAGAAGCCTTTTCCTGAAATGGTTGAGGAAAGCATTTGTGACATAGAACTCTCCTAAGCTCCAGATTTGTAGCCACCAAGTCCCATTGAATTTCAAATTGCAGATGAAGGCTTGGAAACTGATGATCCCATGAGAGTTGCTGCACTTCCTTCTCAAGAAGATTTGTTACCAAAAGTTACATTTGCTCATCAAAATAATGACCTTCACGCTGATTTCAGCCCACTCAATCAGAATACATCAGGTTTGTTAGAAGACAACATTGCTATATATGATGAAGCTGGAAACACATATGAACATGAGGAGGAGTTAGGGTTTATTGTTCAAAAGAATCCTGAGCATAGCCAAGTGAAGGAAGCAGTAGTCCTAGATGAAGCTTATTTTTCAAATGCTCAAAGCCAGGTATTGTTTCAAGATCCCTTTGCTGATTTCTTGGAGACATCTAAAGAGGGAGTAAATTATGTTAGAATCAGTTTGATGCAATGTTTAAAGAAAATTTTAGGCACTACTATTCAAAGACAAGTGAGGTGTGAGTGCCCTTTTGATTTCTTTAGCACACTCAAAGAGCTGAACCAAGATCACTCATGGAGTCATCTACTTGACTGGTTATATTGGAAAAGGGAGTTCACCAAATGAATGTATATCCTATGTAGGTTAGATTAGGATATATAGGTATGAAAATAAGCTTAGCACTATGAGAATATTTCTAGTTTGTAGTTTTAGAAAGCTGATCTAGAAAAATGAAAACACAAAAACAAAGAAAATATGAAAAGGAGGGCATATGAAAAGAATAGGTACAACCCCACACCAAAAAAGAGTAGTTCTGAAAGTGTACAAGTCTAAATTCCACTACTTGAGAAAAGAGAGTCTTGTTCAGTCATCTAGCCTAATCATGACTGAACATGTTTTAAATTTCTGTTGATAGGTTAGTAAAAGAAGACTTGTCAGTATATTAGATTAGGAAAAAAGTTTGGTTCCAAATTCATAAATCTGAACCAAAGGGAAGAGAGGGATACATAACAAATGATAGATCACAGCCCTCATGTTTTATAGTTTTGATTGTACAAAAAATAATTTCTATGTGCAGCTTGTCTAAATGCCACAACCCATGGCAAATCATATTGTTTAAACTTGGTTTGATCATGTTTTAAATTTCATGTTAGTAGGTTAGAGAATAAAATATGTCAAACAACTTAATATTGACATATAAATAGTCTAGGTATAGAATAAAAGAGTTCATTAGCCTAATCTGAACTCTTGGAAGTGATGAGGGTACAAGTAGATAGTTGGTTTTTCTTTCAAAAGAAAAGAATGTCAAGGGTTTTCCAGTCCAAGTGCACCCAAAAGAAGAAAAAATGTTAGGCAAAGTAGGATGGGTAGGTAGAAATGAGGTTGAAGCAAACATGTCTTTCCGATTTTAAGATCATAGCTTCAAGAGAACATCAACAAATGAAGGGAGAAGGATCTGCAAAGTACAAGTAAGGCACTGGTCTTCAAAACTCAGAGATTTGAACTCTGAGGTCCTGGACACCTCCTGAAAAGGAGCTTCCCTCCCCAAGTAGAGCCACTGTTAGTCATTAGTAATTTGTACTATTTGTAGATGACTAAATATTGGTTACAGATTTCTAAAACAAAATTCCTTGAACATTGTGAGTTTTAGAAATCTCACTACCTTCATTATCCTTATAGAAATTTTTTCACTATTCCACTTGCTTGCCATTCCATGGTCACCCTGCAAATCCTAAAAGACTTCTTATGTGCTTTTACCTACATTTGATAGCCTCCTTTCATGCTTATACCTTCATTTCCTCATTTTCCTCTATCCTTATTGTACCTTCCTAAACACTTCGCATCACTCCTATCCCACAAACTCATCATTTTTCTACAAAACCTAGCCTATTGCTACAATTTGGCACTTTTCGAGACTAGGCCTGTGTTTTTCCCTTTTGGACCCCTTCCCCTCACTAAATCCTTGAAATTCCACTTTCCCCTACTCTCTAACATCTATCACTATCCCCCAAAATTTCCCAAATAATTTAGACAACCCTAAACCCCTTCATTCCCCTCCCTCTACAAGGTAGTCCTAAATCCCTTGTTTGCCCACACCAAACCCTAATTTCCTCTTCCAACTAAGCTAGGGTTTGCTATGGAAAAGAGGCATAGGAGTAGAGGATCCATATGAAAGGTCATATTAGAAAGCATAATTCCATACCAACTCATAAACATCATGCCTCCATTATTTTCCAAGAATTCATTCCAAGAGTCAAGCCATTTGTCACTCACAAGGTCAGTTTTGCTTCAAATTGTGTTTCCGAACAAACAAAGATGAATTTGACAAACCTGAGAGAGGTTTTTGTCCATAAAAAGTCTAAGAATATTTAACCTCATTCAGATTGTACACATGTGTTATGGTTTTATAACAATGTCAAAGATACAGGTGTCATGGGAGAATTTCTGCACTTCTGGAGTGACCTTGGGAAAATCAAGTTTTCTCATAGATAGATTTTCCAAATGACTTACTTGATGAATCTAATGACAAATCGACTGGAAGATATTTCCAATGAGATATCATGAGCTCAATTTGGAGTTGAGCAAGGCATCCAAAATTTGTCTGCACCAGCACTCTGCATTTCTGCACCATCATTCAACACTTTTTGACCAGTCTTGGGATAATCAACTTTTGACAGGTCAAATCAACTCCAATCAGATAAACCAAGGTATATATGGAAATTATACAAGATAGGCTTCCCAACGAGCTATCATGGGCCCAATTTGGACCTCAGGAAGGCCTCAAAATTCCCTCTACAAAAAGGCGCTACACCTTCAGAAACTGGCATTGTGCCTTCAGAAACTAGCACTGCGCCTTCAACAGCCTTGGGAAATTTAATTTTTAAATAGGTTAATGGAACCCAATCAGAAAACCAAGGGACGTTTTGGAAATTATACTCAATAGATTTTCCAAGGAGCCATCACAGAGCCAATTCTAACATTGGGAAGGCCTTCACAACTTGGCTACAAGATGACTCAGTTTTCCTGTGCAGGTGCTGCGCCTTTAGACCTCTGAAGCTGCCCCCTTGAAAAAAAGTCAACAAAACACACTAAAGGATATTTTCAAGATTTTTTGGGCAAATCATTTCAGAGTTGGTTGAGGAGTTATGTTTAGGTTATCTTTCATTTATTACATTATATATTTTGTGCCTTGGGCCTTGCATGGTCTTAATGGACAAATTTGGCATTTATGGTTTCTAGAAGCCTCTTAGGGTTTCCACCTCCTCATTTGCTGGTTAAATAGAGCCTTGAGGCCTCATTGTAATTTTTGGTTGTTTCTGAGCATAATATGATATAGAATCTGAGTTTACTTGTGAAATTGGCTTTGATATCTTGTGATGGCTTTGGACTGAGCAGCTGTGGATTGAGATCATTCTTAGGATTCATTAAGCTTTGTTGAATGGTGATGTATTCCACCTTTGTACATATTTTCTTCAGTTCTCATTATGTTTCTTTGATCATGGGATAGAAATCTTAGAGTAGGATATGTCTTGTTGGCACCCTTCTTTGTCTGCATCCTTTGATATTTATGTTTTCTTCCTTGAAGTTTAACTAATTAATTCTTAAGTGCTCTTTATTTTTACTGAGATGTTATATTGAAAATCTAATTGTTTGCAAAGTAAGTTTTAGAGAATACTTAACTGCTCTCTAATTTTACTCATCTGTTGCTCTAAGTTCTGCTTGGTATTGTTTGGTTGAAGAATCCCTCATTGCTCTTCAAGTTTTTACTATGCTAATCATGCTGAAAGCTTTTCCTTGTTATCAGTTTGTTAAAGGATCCTTGATTGCCCCTTAACCTACTATATTCTCTTCTCCATGTTCATTTCACTCACTCAAAACCTACTTAGATCCATTTGGCCTTGTCAACTTTCCCTTTGAACTATCCTTGACTCATTTTTATACTTTTCAAAACCTTTGCAGACCCCATAGCCCAATGGATTGATCCTCTCTTACTCTACCTATTTCCCTTGAAAACCTACCCAACCGAAACAAAAATCAAACCCTATTCTCTATAACTAGCCTAAAATCAAACTCTAAAATCAAACAAGTTGAATCCTTTACATAAGAATAGAGAGAGCCCTCTCTAAGTCCAGGAAGGCTAGGTCCTAGGACTCCAAAGATTGTTTTGATGTTACCCTTTTCTTTTTGGTCATTACCAATCGGCCAAAATTACGAGGAAAATAACACTTATGTAGTCTTTGTTGCAGCTTGATGTATTGCAACAACTGTAGATTTAAATACACAATCCATTTTTCATTGTAAAATACTGTCACAATTTGTTTGGATTCATCTCTCTACAAATATTTTCATCGTTTGTGCCTCTAAAGCTCTAGTTGTCAACATCATAAGTTTATTTGGATTGTGAGTGGTCTAGAGATCCCTAAGAGATGCCATATGATTATGTCTTGATCCATCCTTCTCCAAATATAGTTGTCACTGTTTTATGGGAAAGACATTATTTCATTTTATCAAAGGTTTTATCCTCTTCTCAATGGAAGAGGGATTTTCTTAGGAATGGAAGAAAAAATTAACATGATCTAGTATGCCCAATAGTTGAGATCGAATACTTTATTTCCATACTATCTTATCTTGATTCTTTCTAGGGAGAGTGCATGCATATGAATGGGCCAGATCAAGAATATTTTCTTCAATGAAGGATGTCAACATAATTTGCATATGAACCTACATTAATTGAAAACCAAAATGCTTCTTCACCCATAAAACTTTCCCTACCATTAAGTTATTTTAGAGAAGAGCAAAAATTAAAAACCTATTTTATTCAAGCTTGTATGTGATTTTGTTGTGTGAACCATGCAATGACTTGATTATAAAACTGGAACCTATAGTAATATAAGCTGAAAATCCTACATTATGAGAGTAGATCAAGACTTGAACTCAAGTAAAACAAATAGATAGCAAACAAACACTGCTTCACCCTTGCAGCTTATTGCACAAAGGATGCAAGTTGAGAACATTGAACGTAAAATATTAGCTTACAAAATGAACTGTGTAAAATTTACAACTATGCAAGTTAAATGATGATAGTAGCTTGGAAAACTGATCTATGCAGAATTTAGAACTTGGCATTTAAACTATAGATTGGATCAACATTATGGCATGCCTCATAAAATCTATACATGCAAGTTAAGTTGTTCAATTTGTATATTAAAATACAAAAAAAATGAACACTATATGCAATGCAACACCCATTAAATGTACATATTATTTTGCAGGGAAAGGTCCTCAATCTATAAATATTGTACTATAAGAGATTAATAAACTCACCATGAATCAACACACCCAATTTAGATGCTTCATATTTTTGTTACCACACCGGATACATCTATATAGCATACACGGTCAAACTTCTTCCCTTTTAAACTAAAGTCATTACAGTTTCCCCACTCTAAGTGAAACATTTTTTAGCAGCATTCATGCATTTTTTTAGTAGGATCATCCATTGTAATAGTTCCCCCACAATATCCATTTCAATTAAATCCCTACGGTTAAGGATTGGGTACTCTACAAGATATCTAACTCTTACAGTCAAGTAAGGATTGGCCAACTAGAGATTATGTACTTTAACATTGCCCCATATTAGTTTTGATCTACTCATGAACTTAACCAATTATACCTTGTGCGAAGCTATAAATTCAACCCTAGACATGAGGTTACATATCACTTATGAATTTTATTGTTCACCTAAGAAAAGAAACTACCGTGTCCTAGAATCCATGGAATAATACAGAGTAAGACTAAATACAATATGTAACTGTGCAATGGTAACCCTCTTCTTCAAGCCATACAATCACCTCCTTCAATCCTAGAAATGAAAACAATTTCCCCCTCTTTAAACCAAACAATTAGTCCAAGAATAAACATCAAATAAAAATAACATATACCGAGTGGTTTTTATTTTTTATTTTATTTATTTTTTATTAGGCTGAGGTTGAATCATTGGGGGTAATTTTTTTTTTGGGTATGCCAATTTCATACATTTTAGGGCCTAGGCATCATTCTCGGTAGGGTTTGTAATTATGAGTCACACACTTTCAAGTCCTAACTGTCGAGTCATGCTATGATACTTTGATGTGGATATGACAAGCAGATTGAAAACCATTCCCAAAGGCTCCAAAGTGGGATTGAAGTTTATCTAGGTAGTTTGTCTGAGGAATTTTAGTATTTACCAATCACTGACCATGAACTCCCAACAAATCAGTCCCCATTACATAGTTGTAATGAAATCAATAATTCATAAAATAGCTCTAACATACTAGATTGCAAAAAACATCTGCAAGAAAATGGTTACCAGTGCAAAAGGATATGACCCAATCCTTATTGTTCCAAAAAAAATACAGGCTATTGTGATCTTACTTTGTTTGTTAATCATAAAAATAAAATGTGTGATTATTTTTAGGAGTACTAGGTGATCCAATGGATCAAGAAAGAGCTCAAAATTCAAAGTTCTCATATTGGGTTGAAACCGGCCCCAAAGTGTATATCTCATCGCCCTAAATCCAACACAACTTGTTTCACTGAAATATGATATCGGATGCTCACGATATCGTGTTCTGTCCATTTTGGGAAAATGGGTTGCAAGGATGCCCATTTAGTAATTGCAAAACTAATACCTAGATGGTTTTCCTTGGTTGGAGCCTGATTGAGCTAGCCACCAGCCTAACTCAGACATGCACTAACTTTGTGGAAGATGCTCTTAGGCTTCTTCGACTCTCCATTGCTTGCATTTCTTGAACATATTGAATAACAAATAGTAATCAAGTCTCGACATCTAAATCACCTGGATCGATTGAATCACCCTATAACCCATCGAGACATATTTTTTTACTCACCAAGCTGATACACGAGATTTTTTTTGCTTGCCCGTTTAGATCACTGATTGGTCCTCCATCGACCAATGGGTGGTTGATATATGGCAATAGCTGATTGGTTCGATTTGGTTGAAATTTGTGTTGGTTCAAAGTTTGTGTGGTGGCCCAATGAGGGAGTTCCATGTGGTCCAACGGTGATTGCCACGTGTCCTCCTCATGGCTGACTAAAATTTTGGGTGGAGACCGAAAAATCCCCCGAGAATCAAACACCAGACCTTGCATAGACCAGGAAATACCTCTACCAACTCAGCTACATTTTGAATTAACCTATATAGTGGAGCGGTCCTATTTGAAGTTTAACGATGGTGCATACAGAGGTGGGGACTGGTGTTAACCCCTGACCCCGATCCACCAACCAAGGTCAAGTGTTAACCCCGACCCAAGACTTTATAACAACCATAACCAAAGTTTTATGCTACAATATATTAACCCGACGGGATATAAGATACACACCATTGCAATCATATTATATGACCCTTATCCAAAGTGAGAGCAGGGTTTAACGTTGGGGTTCGACAATTGGTTACGATGACGGTTAAGATCCATAACACATGCAACTAACATTTGATGCCAAGGTTAAGCCATATTCGGGGGGAAGAACTTGCCTTGGGCAGGGTTCCCACAACCCCTAACCCCAAGCCTTCAACCAAAGTTCAATCGTGGCCTTGGTCAAACAAACCAGCTGGAAAAGGCATACCAACTTCTGAGATCAACAATGGGATTTTGGCCAAGTGGCGCATTTTTAGCCAGATATGGGTCGATTGAGGCATATTAACTGTTTGAAAATTTTCACCTGGTGCGACGAGAATCTCGCCGGCCCAGGGCGAAATTGTCACTCCAAGTGGCCGCGAAAGGTGGGAATTGCAGAAAATATTGCAAGGAAGTGCGAATTGTAGGACAAATAGCAGAAAAATTTAGTGGAGCATAAATCATTCAGTTTTTGACATTTTTTGGAGTAGAAAGAGACAAGCTAGAGGTTTTTGACTGTTATGGAGTCATTGGAGACATTGTTTTAGCATTCCGAGCACTATAACTTGATGTAAACATATTTTCTTGAGCATAATGAAAGAGTTCCAACCATTGGAAGCTGGACCAGGAGATGTAGCCCAGGAGGGGTGAAATCCTTCATCATTTTCTCTTTTGTGTATATTGTTATGGCATTGATATCTTCTTTATTTTCTGCAAAACTAAGTTTTAAAGCATGTTAATGTGTTAATGAAATTGACATAAGTGTTTAAAAAACCTTAATATTTTCACTTGCAAATTTTACCATAAACTCTCAAAAGTTTCAAATACAAATGATTAGGCCTATGAATATGCGGAAATATTTTTTCTTCCATTATTCACAGCTTGGAAATATAAGTGACTTGTCCAACTGCAAGCAATCAGAGCATTAATACACCCTTTTTTCCTATGAAAATTATACCTATTCAAACAATTAATTCAGTAGTGAAAGATGGGGTCTTAGTACACTTATCAACCATTTCAAACCCTTGTCATAACATACTTTTCACCACATATTCAAAAGCATTCGTTAGCTTAGTAAATATAACATAGTATTCATTATACTTTTTCCCATAATCTGAGAGCTATCAAGACTTAGTAAGAACATTCACAAGAGAACCATGCTAAAGAATTCAAGTAATAATACATTAGACTCATACACATAAATAGACATTCATAACATATTTAGAAAAAAGGGCAATTACTCATCTTGAAGTGTTGATTGGGAAACTGAGTTAAGAACTTTGAATCTCCACCATACCTTAGATTGGGCAACACTGTAGTCTTCTTGCAGCCTAATCACCCTCGAGCCAGATTCCAGATCTTGAAGGGGGGGCTTCTAAAATGATTAAACCAAAAATAATATCTGGAACAAGGGCTCTAGAGTTCCACTCACCTCCACCCACCAGTTAAATTGCAACACTAAAATTATACACAGAGACTTTCAGGAGCTAATTATTACTTCCACCATCCACTACCAATGAAGTCTAGGCTTTCTCAACTCCTCAGAATTATTTCTTGACGCTACTCACATCAACAATGTATGTAAATAAATGTGTAAGTCCTAGTCTATTGTGCTTGATCTTGTGATATATTGAGCCAACTTTACACAACAACACCGAAAGTTATCTACAACATAGCTTCATCCCTACCTTTCTATTTTGTTCTCAATCACTATCAACAATGTCAAGCTTGCTTGAATCTCCAACGACAAAACCACCTGGAGAACTTTCTTGACAATTCTCACACAAATGAGGGCACTAACATGGTTGCGTAGGTCCTTATCTGAACTCCCCTGTGCTTCAAATCCATCCTTGAGTTTTCTATCATTGTTTATGCCTGCCTTACATGAGATGATGTTTCCTTGTATTTATTCACTCCAGAAACACCTAAGGGTACTTGCGTTGATCCTAGGTTGAGTTTTGTTTCTCTCCTTAATCAAACTCTCAAACTCTAACATTTATCTACATTATCCTAATGAGTCCCACCAATAGGAGTATCTTGAACATCATTAATCCTCCAACATTAAAACTATCCTTTTCTCACATTAATTCACATTTTTTGTTATATTATGTTTAGTAATAAGAGTAAAAGGTGTTTGTCATAGTATGTGGCCTAATGTGGTTTAATTGTAGGAAAATGAAGCATTTTTGAGGCACTTACTATGTAGTGGCTTGACAGAGACAACTAAGAGAGAAAATAGGGGTTTGTCTACCTCCTTAACTCCCTAACTCTACTTGAGATCATAATATCCTGTCTCATTAGTTCGAATTCATTGGCAGTCGAGTCACTCCTAGTGCAAGTGAAGCTAAAAAAGGACTAGATCCACTATTTCCGAGATTAAGGAGACAATCACTCCTATTTTCAAGGGAGATGCTATCAGCTACCCTTTTGTATAAATAAACAAGAAGAAAATCCCATTAGGATTCGATGTTTTGATTCAACTAGGTGTAGCTATTGAGCTTAGAGCTTGACATTGTCATTTTGAACTTTTATGTGATGTATGAGACTTTTACTTTATGATAATGAGAAGTTGTTTATTAAGCTACATTTGAGTTAGTACCAAAGGGTTGAGACCCTTGTGTTTGGTTACAACCCAGAGGCTTGGGTCCTTATTTTATACTTGTGTTTTGTTCTTGGTTCCAAGCATTTCATAGTTTTATTTCATTTCAGTAGAGGTTAAGCTATAAAACTCATGATTGTAAGCTTCTAAATCACTTCTCTTGTGGGAGAATGGTTGGAAGGATTTAAAATCTCAGTCCAAAAGTATTGTGTTTAGGATTTCTTGGAAATAAATGAATGTTATTTTTCCTTATTTTATTTTTACTACTTAGAAGTCATTCTTGTGATCAGAGTAGAATTATGACATAAAATAAATGTTTTTTAGTTTCAGCTCATGTTTTCCATCATAATTTATATAATTGCGTTAAAGATAAATGGATGTCTGTATGTGGATGGTTGTAGGGTTGTGTTGATCTGCATAGGAGGGCACCTCTTTCACCTCCATGTTGGAATCCTCCATCTCTTTCTCTCCATCCCACAATTCTGGACCAAAACTCTATTTACACAGTCACTCTGCCTAGTAAATTTAGGACACCATGGGCATTCATCTTGGTGCAAGAAATACCTCTAAGAGGCCATGAGATTGGCTAGGTGGCTTCCCAAACCTTCCTTCACTCTTTTCAACCTTCATCCTCCTCTTCATTACCTCAATAATTCATCTCCACCCTAAAAGCACCCTCAGAACCCCTCTTGTAGCATTACATGACCTCCTGTAGCAACCTCTGTAGCATGCCTGTAGTGCCACTTTTCTTCATCTAATTTTCTCCCCGCTTCAACCTTATCTAAGTCAAGATGAATAATGACGTCAAGTTGTGATTTGATGATCAAAATAAGCTCCTAGACCACTCCAACCATTCCTTTTCATCACTGCAAAACATAGTAGAATTAGTGTTTTTCAATTACAAGCAAGATACAAGTTAGATTTATGATTATAAACAAAGTGTGAAGTAGACAGATGATACATGAAATTATGGTACTAATTTGATGAAGTATTCAAGATAGAGTAGCTTTCTTTCTGCAAGTAGATTAGCCCCTTTCCTTTCATGAAATGTTAATTAGCATGTGCAAGTTGAACAAATGGAATTTTCACTTTCATAGTTAGAGTCAATTTTCAATTGTGCTTTCATAAACAAGTTTTCACTGTAGACAAGTAGGAGGAATAGTATCTAAACAACTTGATCTAATTTCATGACTGAGGGTGGAATGAGTATAATTCGACCTACTGTGCATATAAAATTTTCACCTCTAATTTTGTATGAACCTTGGGTTGATAATTTGAGTTGAGGAGCCCTTGGGAGTTACAACACTCTTGGTGCAATACCAGAGCTCACCACTTTTTGGCATTGTTTTTGGGGAAGTGTCTAAGTAGATGTTGTTTTTGCTTAAGATTTTTTTTTTTTTTTTTTTTTTTTTTTTTTTCATTCAGTTTTGAAAAAGTGAAAATTCAAGAATTTTTTTCTTTCATGCCTCGTATGAGTAGGGATAATCATGGAAAATTCTTACCAAAAAGCCCCACACCATCAACACTACAAGGAAAATATCCTCTTGCGGAGGTTATAAAGGAGGTTTTTAGTGTTATAAAATTGGCCAAAATTGTCAAAAACACATTTGCTACAACATCCATTTACAGTTACGAAGGTTTTAGCGGAGCTTTTAATGGAATTTCAACAAAACTAAAAAAACTAGGCGGCCGAAGGTTATTACGGATGTTTTTTTCATCGGTGCGCTAGTAAGGTGTCAACACACCAGTGCGTGTCATCTAGACGGTCGGCCCGGGGCGGTCAAAGGTGCATGCACCGGGCTGTAGAGGTCTAAAATCACACCGGGTGCACTGTTGGTGAGACAACGCATGGGGCCGTTCTAATTGGTATTAGGATTTGTGCAGTGCCCATAGGTCGTATCAACACACCGATACGTAGTCTTATAGAAATGCACCGGTGTGCAGTAGCAGACAAACACATAGATTATTCTAATTCATATTGGTATTTGTGCTATGCCCATAGGTCGTACAAACACACTAGTGTGTAGTCTCACATAAATGCACCAGTGTGCAGTATCGCACAAACACACCATGATTTATAATTGGTATTGGTATTTGTGTGGTGCCCATAGGTCGTAGAAATGCACCAGTGCACTCTATCATACAAACACACCGATGCACAGTAACTGACACGCACCGATGTTCATTTTGTATTTTTTAGAAACATCGACCCGTGACAGTGCAATTATTGTGATTTTGTTAAATTAATTATTCATCAAAATTCGACACATCTTATAAAAGTATTCATATTAATTAAATAGCTTAGAAGTAGATGGCTTATTAAAAAAGCCAGCCAAAACCGGTAATCCAATAACACAAAAGAGACATCAAGTTGAAAAAGTTGTATTTTATTAATAATCACCAAAATGAACAAAATGCTTCATCTTGGTTCGAAAACTTATAAACAAGTCACACTTCTACAATCTCTTATTATATTTTTATTAATGCACTTGAATGTGATGTTTGGATTAATTTGATGTATCATATCATAATCACTCGTTTGCATTATTCTCTTCATCGAAACTGACACATATCTTATACTTGATATTCATATCAATTAAATTTTTATTAGTGCATTTGAATGTGATGTTTGATTAATTTGTTATATCATATCATCAGATTTCACATCTCTTCATTATAATATTTAATCATCCATAAATTTAATCAGTGGTGTTACATTTCACAACGACAATGGAGAACACAATAGAATAAATTAAAACATATATATATATATATATATATATGAATAAGATAGTCTTGTCATGCAAAATGAGACAGTTATTGGTATCCATTTGTCTTTCAATTGAGACACTATGTCCATTACATCAAATAAAATTTCTGATTTCATAAACAAATATTTCAAAAAATTCAACGCATTTCTTTGATATCCAGACATAATGATCATCATTCTTCACTTGAACTGCTGTCACTACTCAAGCTACTTCCATGACTTGGGTTATTTTCAGGAGTGTTTTGTTCATGATGTTGATTGTTTTCTTCTTCTTCACCTTCCATCTACAAACATAAAAATAAACTGTAATGAGTGTATATAAATTGGTGAGAATAATGAAAATTGCAATATTAAGTAATATACATCAATGTAAATCGAAAATAAATGATGTACCATGGAAACAATTGACTCATAAACTATACACATTCTTTTAAAACCATGTACTATGCCATCTTTCAATATTTCATCTGTTGGTGCAGTTCCATACTTTGTTTCCTGCAAGTTTTATACCCCATAACAAATAATATATTTAATGTAAAAAATTTATTTGTTCTATTAATTATAGACGAAGCTAATTAAAACAATATCGATAGATGCTTACAAATTCCACAATTAATTTCTGATATGCCAACATATACTCACAACCCATATTTAACCCAATGTCAATCAATTTGTCTGATGGTTCTTCTTTGTATGTTAGCACCTATTTGAAGACCTTCAATGATGATTTTTGTAAAACAAATTAAAATATACAAAAATGAAATCTAGTTAAGTTGTTATAAGGAAGTAATAATTACTCACAAACTTAGACCTTTTCTTCCTTGCCGTCCTGTTTTATGTGCTGAATGGGTTCCATTTTATTTTCTTTTCTGTAAGAAAATATGTGAAAATTAATATTTAATGCTAAATTGTTTATTATTGTACCTAATGATCGAAAAATTCAATGATTACATATTACATTTGAAGCACGTTGTTGTTGAGATGGCTCCTCATGCGATGCAATTTCATCCATTTCTTTGACCATCTCCTTGTACACAATTTTGGACATTCCTACTGCCATATTTCTGATAATAGCTCATTCATCTTTTGAGATTTTCATAATATTCCTGAAAATGTAACATGATAATAAAATATTTAATTTTTATATTGATATATGACAAGTAAATATAACAAAAGTGATATTTCTAAATAATTCTAGAAAAACATTTAAAGGAATATTACTTTTTCATTCCTTCTTTTTTGTTGTACGTTTTTGCTATTAAAAGTATGACATGTCTCATTGACCAATTCTCTGGAAACTCTTCCTGTAGTTTAGATAAAATTTGCTTCTTGGAATCATTGGATTGATTTTTGTATTATAAATGGAAATAACGTCTATACATTCATTCCACTAGATCCCTCAAAATTTTGTAAATTTTTTTCCCCCTTTTGTTAACCTCCAGCACCACTCCAAATGAGCTAAGGAGCAATTCATTTTCATTTTCATTTTCTATTTTTTCTTTCTTTCTTATAACAACATTGATTTTATGAGTTGTTGGTCCCTGTAGAGCATTGAACATATGTGAATTAATATATTGTTTGAAACATGTTATCTAATAATTTTAAGTATATTATTAATGAAAATTAAAAAAGAAACTGATATTGGATCGATAGTATTTTTTCATTCACCTGATTCATCCTTTTGCAATTTTCCCATCAAGATTTTACGCTCTTCTGGTCCTAGATAAGAAATAATCTTATCGAGCTTCATCATTTTGTGGCTTTGCATGATTTTCAATAAAAAATACATATTAGTTAAACTTACATATATTACAAAAATAATATTTTTTGTAAAGAATTTACAAAGAACTTGCTTTTTTTGCTTTTCTTGATGTGTTATCAATATTTTTGTTACTTGATATCTTTTCAGCCATTTCTTTATCAATATGAAACCTATACCATATCATTCATTAATATATTTTATAAATAAATTGTCAAATTTTCAGGTAAAAAAACATATCAAGAAACCGGTGCACTTTTCATGGTGTACGCACCGACATCGGTGTGTGGTGGTCTTATAAATGCACTGCCCAAACAGTATAAAACACAGTATGGTGCTCTATTGCAACAAGGAGCAATGATGCGTTACATGTTAACGACTACACCGATTAACATAGAAATAATAATACAAATCGTCTAGTGTTAGCTTTTGTAGCATATGGTGTCGTGGAGGGGGCGGTGCGACCTATTCTTATAAACACCCCGCGCAAACAAGGGACCACCGTACGGTGCTCTCTGTCAACTAGGAGACCTAGTGCGGTGCGTTATATGTTACATTGTGTACCGATTAACACAATCAAAAATTGTTTTTGCGAAATAGCACGTGTGCGGTGCGCCATAATGAAATAGCGCACCGGTGCCCTATTTTTCATATGGCACATGCATTAAGAAGAATTGTTTTTAAATTTTTTTATCAACCAGTACGTGCACAGTGCGCTGGGATAATCGAGCACACCAGTGTGCTAGGTTACGTCGGGCGCACCGATTAAAAAAATTCTGTTTTTAAAAATTCACGCAAGGGCCGACATGGATTGGGATCCCACTATGCAAGTCATCTTGTGGGTTGGATGTCATAGGCTTATATATAGCAATACAAACCCTATAAATCTAAAATGAAAAGCTCTAATTCTGAAATCACAAAAAAAAGGAGAAGAAAGGCCATAGACACAAAGAATGAAGGGTTTAGGGTAAAAATGGATTTTTTTTGTTTTGTTTATGAAAATGAACAAAAAATTGAATTTTTTTACTTACTGCGTAATAAAAACTGTAGAAAAAATAAAAAAACAATAAAATTTAATCACGATATCATTTGAAATTCTATGATATAGAGTTTGAATCACCAGAGGTTTGGAATTATGATTGTCTAATACTTCTGCTTGAACGTATTTCGCTACTCCACAGTGCTCTCGTGCTCTCTTGCTCCAGGTATGTCTCCTGCAAATCTCTGGCTGATTTTTTTTGCAAAAATAGTGAAATAATGAAAAGTGTTAAGTATTTAAAGAATTGTTTTATGAAATTAGATTTTTGAAAATATTTTGCCCCCATTTTTCAATTTACTTCTTTTTTTTCACTTAAAAAAATAGAGTTGCGCTTTTTTATTTACGGTTATTTGTCACCGGTGCATCACTTAATAGCATCGCACTAGTGCGTTTATTGATAACATGACACCAGTGTGAAGTAACTAAAACACATCGGTACGGTTATCTGTACATTAACACTGATAACAAGAAGTCCATTTTTAAGTCACCAAAATTACTTTTAGGTGTGTACACCAAAATTTATTGTTGATTTTGCTCAAATGCAGGGAGAAAATATCATAATTACATTGAATCGACATTTTTTCAAAATCTAGCTCGTTCCATAATATTTCTCAAAGTCCATCGCGGAGTTCTCCCTATCCATCTCGAGACGTAATATTTACTTCAAATTTTATTTATATTTTAATTATCTAATTGAATTTATGTTTTTTATCCACGTCAATCATGCACACCTTAATTAAATTTATAATGTATACAAATTTGCAAGTTCATGTAGATTCAGAATCAAGTTCAGATGCACAAAATATTCAAACAACTCCAAAACGTCGAAAGCTCTTATCAGGAGCAGCATACCGCAAGGCACATTTGGTAGATGAAAATGAACAATCGCTTCACCCTGCCAATTGTAACAATATGGCATCTTCTAGCCACAATCTTGGGACAATGATGGTAATAATTATAATTGTTTGGTATATTGATGAATGTAATTATTTCATTGTTAAACAAATTAATCATGCAATATTGTCAACGTGATTACTAATTGATATCATATATTTTGTACTAATCATGTTCATTTTTTTTTTTTAATTATTAGGATTCTAGTGATGATGAGCGACCTACCTACCATGTTGTGTTACACCCGATGACAATGTAAAATCGAGAGAAGATTGAATTAAGAGAAAAAATCAGAGAGGAACGATACTAAGAATGGTTGAATCAACCACCGATTCAATTCCCGCTACGTCCAGATTCACCAATTAGGAATGACTATAACAATAGTAGTTCTTCACAAGCTGACAATGGAGGCAATCAAATAAAGGTTGGCATGGATGATTACTTAAGGGATACTACTGCCATGGAGACAATGCTATTAGATGCATTCCAAAATGATGACCATCTAGGGGATGATAATCATATCGCTGACACCTTTTTCGAAATCCTTAAATTTGCTTCCACCACCCCTCTCTTTGGACTTGGCGGTCAGTTAAAGTATACTCAGTTGGGGAAAACGATGTTACTGTGCAACTTGAAAGTAAAGTTTGACTTGTCGAATGCATGTTTCTCGGAAATTTTGAGGTGAGTTACCATAAAGTCCTCCCTTATATAAATTTGAGAAATATAATCAGTACACAATGAACATTACAAATGGTCAATTTTATGAACGTTAATAATTATATCCGCATTAATGTACATTTATTAATATTTTCCATGATCATCAAATACAAGTTATTCAAAGATAAGGTTCTTCCGAGTGATAATATCTTGCGCAGTAGCTACGAAGAGGCAAATAAATTGTTGAAAATGTTGGGTGTTGAGTACATATCATATCATGCATATCCAAATGATTGTATTCTATATAGAGGAGAATATGCAGACAAAGGTATATGTCTGAAATGTGGGCATGAAAAGTATGATAAATAAAAAAATAAGGATAAATCACGTGGTCCTCCTTTTAATATATTGAGGCACATTCCTATAATCCCAAGGATTCAAAGGCTCTTTCATTGCAAAGAATTAGATATTTTGAAGGGATGCCATGCCTCACACGGAAGTGATTTGGGAGTTATGCGAATCCCAAATGATTCAATAGCCATGAAGCATATAAAGGATGCATGGCCCGAAAAATTCAAGGATGAGGTACAAAGTCTACGACTCAGCATAGCCATGGATGGCGTCAACCCATATTCCCTCCAGAACACCAACTATTCTATTTGGCTTGTAGTAGTGATCAATAACAATATCACCCCATGGTTATCCATGAAGAATGAAAATCTTATGTTGGCTCTCATAGTCCTTGGTAGAAGACAAGTGAAGAATATGGACGTCTACTTACTACCACTAGTAGATGAATTGAAGGAATTATGGGATGGGATAAATGTATACGATGTATCAAGACCCATCACAACAGAGAGGATTTTTACATTGTATGGAATATGTGCTTACACGACACATGATTATCCAGGCTTAGGAGTTTTCTCTAGTAAATTAAATGTTTATTGATTTGTTTATATACATATGAATATTATTTCACATATTAATTATTTAATTCATTGTAATTGTTCTGATCTTCATGATATTCTTTAACGTGCCATGCATTTATATTGTATACAATATTTTCGCAGTTCTTGTAACAAAAGGGTATTTTGGATGTAAATGTTGTGGACCTTCTCTGAAAGCTAGATGTTCCAAGGACCTACGAAAGCGAGTGTATGATTACTCTAGGGTATTCCTCCCAGAAGAACACCCTTACAGAAGAGCAGCATCTGCTTTTGATGGTAAACGAGAGAGAACCCAAAGGCCTCCAATAATGACATCAGCTGAATGGCTTAGAGAATATGAGAGAGAGAAGGAGAAGGAGTTCATAGAAATGTTCGATTCAAATGGGGAGCCTATGTTTGATGATCCAGAATTCTTCGACACCTATATTGAGAAATTTCCCATTGGGATGAAAGGAAATCTATCTTTTATAACCTCCCAAATTGGGAGCATCTTAAGATTACCCACTTATTAGATCCCATGCATGTATTAAAAAATGTTTCATCTTATTTATGGGGGAACATATCATCTAAAAAAAGTGACACATTGGATGTTATGAAAGATCTTATTACTTCAAAAACTAAAAAGAAACATTGGCCAAGACGATTAGAAATTACAGGATCAGAGGCAGACACTGGTCCCTCTAATTCATGGTATTTCAAAGAAGGTGATGTCCCATGGATTTTAAAAAAAGATGATATTTCTTTGGAAAAGGAAGTTATAATGGGTGTGAGGGTGCCATCTTCATACAGGTCTTCACTACGACGCTGCTTCACCATGGATGACCATTTGTCGGGGTTGAAATTGCATGACCATTTGAATCTTCTAAGAGTATGTATAATGTCAAAAGCATGATTTTATTATTTTTTATATTGATAAATTTTATCCCATGTAGGGATCATAAAACATAACTATTTTTGTATATTATTGCACGTGTTTATAAATTTCCAGTGTCATTATCCTTTGTTCGTGTGTGGGTGTGTGAAACATGAATTCCCTCAAGACCTAGGACGTGCCATATCTAAATTATCTGCATTTGTACGTTGGATCATGTCAAAGGAGATTCATGTGGCTAGCATTCCATGGTGGCGTCAAGAGATAGTTGAGATTGTTTTTATGTTTGAGAAGGAATCGTCAACGAGTTTCATGGACTTGCAGGTTCATCTTCTAATCCACCTAGTAGATGAGGTTGAACTAGTTGGGGTGGTTTCTTGTCATTGGATGTTCTTCTTATAAAGGTATAGGAATAAATTAAAATGTTTTGTTTGACAAAGGGCAAAACCCGAGGGGTCTATTGCAGAGGGGAACATATCATATGAGTCTTTCTATTATGCCAGTGAGTACATCAAGCAGATCGACAATAGACCAGATGCAGTGATTTGGGATGATGAAAGGGATGAAGACAAAAGAGAAGGGGAGTTGCTCCAAATAAGTGGAAAAAAGCGCTTGATAAAGAGTAAGCAACGTATAATTTTTCAAATTTACACAAAGTAAATATTCATGTAGAACTTAGATATAATGTATATTTTTATCTCTATCTACTATATAATGTTGGTTTGATTTCATTAGTGACTGCAGAAATTGAAGCAATTAATAAATTCGTTCTTTACAATTTTGAAGCAACACAACCATGGGTTGCATTATACGAATAAAAGAGGATGAAATGGGATAGTGACAGGAAATAATTTAGATGGTTGAATGGTAGAAGTGTGCCTTATCCCAATCATTCAAAAGAAAATATGCCAAAAATATGCCCCAACAGTTGGGTTGCTGATTAAGTCAGAGAGAAATACGGTGCAACCGGTCGTTACCCACGTGCTGAAGAGAATGCGCTAAACGTAGGGATTGGGTGCAACAACTCGGTAATAATCTATTTAATTTATATGCACATTTGAAACTTAATAATGCACCTTTCAAATGTAATTACATCTATATTTCATATTTTAACTGTTGGGTTATTATAAGACACACAACGCTATGATTTTTTAACTTTTTTATAGGTGAATTTGTTCCCATATATGTGGGCATATGGACATGATTTTCACATAGAAAATTTTGATGATAGACACACCACACAAGACTATGGAGTGGATGTTGAGTTCGATCAATCTAGTCGATCTAGCCACCGTGATCAAAACCTAATACGAGGGACATTAGGTTACGTCGGAAAGATACAAGAGATCATTGAAGTGGATTTCTCTTCTTTCAAATGTGTTATTTTTAGGTGCAAGTGGTGGGACACCTTTGATTGGAATAATTTAAAGGAAGATCACGATAGTAGGCTGATATGTATCAACTCTAGAAAGATGTTGGATGAAGCTAAGGAGCCTTATGTTTTCCCCAAACATTGAAACCATGTGTTTTTTTACCCAGATGTGTTGGATAGGGATTGGTGATTCATATTGAGACATGACCCTAGATCAAAACATATTTTTGAGAACAATAGTGTTATCATGCCATGTGAGATGGAAGATAATGAGGGTGATCATGAGAACCGAGAGTGATATGGTGCATGTGTTATTTAATCAATATTTATACTTTTTAAGATGGGTTTTTTGAAAGATTATAATATGTATTTTGAATTAATTGGTAATTTGCATTGTGTTAATGTTAAAATCAATATTTCACTTGATAATTTGCAATTATGTTGATCTAAAAAACAATGGCGTACTATATAAAGTTCTTTTTTTTTGTATGTAAGATCATAATAAAATAATGATAATTCTAAAATACATGAATTTATTTGCATTATTTTCTAAACTTTATTATGTTACAAAAATTCATATTATTCTAGATTTATAATTTTACAATTATTTAAAATTTACAAATTTACAAATTTACAAATTTTAATAAAATCATTTCACATTAATACAATCAATTTTTTCACATTAATACAATTAAAATTTTACAAATATTTTACATACAATGATAATTAAATTTAGAATTAGAATTAGAATTAGAATTTTACAATTTCACATACAATTACAATTAAAATTATAGTTACAATTTTAGAATTTTACATACAATTACAGTTACAATTACAATTTTACAAATACAATAATTTCATAGTAATACAATTAAAATTTTACAAATATTTTACATACAATTAGAATTAGAATTAGAATTAGAATTACAATTTTACAATTTCACGTACAATTACAATTACGATTACAATTTTAGAATTTTACATACAATTACAATTACAATTTTAGAATTTTACATAAAATTTACAATTGCAATTGCAATTTTACAAATTTACATATATACCATTACAATTACAAATTTATAATTTTACATACAATTACAATTTTACAATTTTACATATATACAATTACAATTAAAATTTTACAAATATTTTACATACAATTACAATTAAAATTACAAATACAAATACAAATACAAATGCAAATACAATTTTACAATTTTACATACAATTAAAATTAAAATTTCAATTACAATCACGACATAATATATAATAAATATCATGATCATTTAATATTAAATTAATTAATAAACATCACGATCATGCTAACCATCATATAAACATCATATTCGACTAAAAACCACATTCAAATCCGCTAACATCATCGTGATCATGATCATCTAACAAAAAATAATTAGCATTGTATAACATCATCATAACACAAACATCAAATATACATCTCATGTCAAATAACTGCTATCACATACACATCTATCTGCAAGCCGCACATTAAATGAACATATCTAACATGACCTAACAATATACACATCATGATGATCACCAACATGTAAATTAAGTACAACTACAACATGAACATAAAATACATGGACCATATATATATAACTGTATAATGTCAAAATTATAACTGTAATATAAATATCATATATCAGTTGGTGGTACATCATTAATAACAACACTAGTCGAGGCCTGCACAGTCAATGGTACAGCCTCGACAAGCTCAGATACATGTTGATCATCACGTGCCTGCTGATCTAGTACTGGTGTCTCCTACTGATCAGGATCAACTGTCGGCTGCTCATCGTGATGAATCGACATCGTCGATGGTCCAACCTACTCATGATCATGAGTTCTGTTAGATGCTGCAGGTTGCTGACTCGACGTGACCGATGGTCCAGTCTGATCTCCATGATAACTACTAGTCAATGCTGCAGGCTACTCATATGGCACGGCGCAAGGTGAACGATGATCACTCCCCTGATCATGATCATCGGATGACGCGTCGATTCTCGTGGATTTTCGATCACATACTGCATCTTGACAATGCCTATAACGTCGAAGTGCCCTCCTCAACTGCGCAACGTAGGTCGTAGCTCTTACGACATGCCGCATCAGGCTGTACATGTCACACATCATGCCTCTCCACATATGTACTAGCCTACCATCGGCTTGTATATCTCTCATAGTGGTGGGCTTGAATCCTACCTCAACAAGAAATGCATAGATTTGGTCGCCCAACTCCATCCTCAATCTACTATCAAGCCTACCGCGCCTAGCAAAAGGCGGTATCGGTGCACCAACAGGAGGAGGTCTGTCTGCACTAGTCTCATGATCCTCAACATTTGCCATATCCTGATCGTCATCAGAATCCACACCTGGATCATTTGGTGGAGCTGGCATCTCATCGCCATCAAAAGACCCAATGTATGCAATATATATATATAAGTACAAAACAATAATTAGATACTTTCATTAAAAAGTTTAATAAAAACAAGTTAAAGAACATGTTAGAATAAATTTAAATAAAACAATAATATTACCTCTATCATCTGGCGGCTCATCATATGTGAAGAGGATGTTGGCACACCCTCGCCAATCCAAACCAACATAAGGACAGGGGAACATAACTAAGGGATGCTCATCAACACTGGCTAGTAGCTCCAGTGCATCATGCGATATCCTCATGGAAAACTCAGTCTCTCCCCTCTTGGGCATCATCTGTCCCCACATGTGCATTTGTGAATCTAGCATTGGCCTACGAGGCTGTCGAATAAAATTAGGCCTCGTCTCTGGAACCTCTAAAAAAATAAACAAAAAATCTCTGAAGGAAAAGGGAAGTTGAGCCTACCTTGTGCATGAGCACGAAATTAATCTAAGGCTATATAGAACTGCTGCAAAAAAATGACAGACCACCTGACAAGTCATGGCTCTTGTACTAAAGAATCAACATTATATAAAAGTGGGAAACTAATGCGTTTCCCATCACTGGTGTTGTGTGAAATGGTTGAAATCATAAGTGAGAGGCACCTCACCTCCTCGCTACCAAATGCAGCAATACGTAACTGACCTCCAGAGACCTGAAAATATGAAGGAGATAATATATACACTCTAATGTATCTCTGGGAGTACACCAACTGAATCCCTGCTGCATATCCAACTGGAACCTCTGGGAACAAGGGAAAATCCACCCCTCTCCTCGAAAGCCTAGTAATGAAATAGATGTTCTCCTCAGTGGGCGCGTCCACTAGTTAGGACAAACCCGAAAAGCCTGTAGGTGGGCATTTCCACCTGCGGATAAGATTTTGCAAAAACACACCATGGCCCTTTAGGGAAGTAGCCTCCTCATAGAAATTGAGGAGGCCTACTGTCCTTAGGAGCCCCTGGGTAGTTTCTGTAATAGGGCAAGGGTATGCATCTCTCTCCCTCTCTCGTGCCTCCCACAGGCGAACCATGTTATACTGGTCCGCCTATTGTTGCTGTTGTTCCCTCTCTTCTCTCCTTTCACGTCGCTGAATGATTGAAATATTAAATAATTTTTCTTTATTAAATAAGACATGCATTTATGAATATACATATGTATATTTTTTTGAAAAATAAAAAACAGTCGGTGCGCCATAAAAAATAGGCATGCACCGCTAATGGTGCGTCTTTTTTTTGTCGTGCACCGGAGGTGGTGCACCATAAAATTTTCAGTGCAATGGAGGCGGGGCACCTACAAATTTAAGCGCACCGCCCTCCTGGAATTGTTCCAAAGTCAATGCTGCGATGGTATAATAGACTGCACCGTTGACTATGGCCCAGTGTCAGGAGGGTGGTGCACTGAAAAAACTATACACCCTGGGGCATACAGTTTGGTCAGCGCACTGCCCTCCCGACATCCGTACATAGTCAACGGTACGGTATTTTACCAGGATGCACCATTGACCATGTCAAAATCCTGGAATGTAGTGCGCTAAAAAAATTACCCACCTTGGGGTAGATATTTCCGTCAACGCACTACATTCCCGCTATTCCACAGGATTAATGGTGCGGCCAGGTAACCAACCACACTGCACTTTTTTTAAATTTTAAAAAGTCACGGTGCAACTTTCACTACCGCCCCAGAACCAGTGCGGATACCTTTAGCACCAGTTGCGGTGCGACCTATAAATTTATAGGCAGCACTGCGAATCAGTGCAAGCCGAACGGCTCGAGCGCACCGCGAGGCAATTTTTTAATTTTATTATTATTATTATTATTATTTTTAAATGGTGAATTTTAAGCTAATTTACAAAACTAATCCGTTAAAAGGTTTAATTATGGAAAAAAAAGGAAAATACCTGTACATTTGGCCGTCGAGGAGGCATATTGGCTGTAGAATTTGCAAAACTAAATTTCCCCACCGTTTTGCAAAATTCAAAATGTAGATGGTGGGAAATGGACAATAGTAATGTGTGAAATGGGAGCGCTGATGGCAGGGCGCCTCACACAGGGAAAAGTTGCACCAGTGCTTGAGAGCTCTAGAGCACTGAAAAGTGAAAAATGCAGATTTTTGGCTGTAATTTTTTATTATTTAACCTAGTTTCGATGTGCGGGTTTTTATAGGCACACCGGTGCGTTTTCGTAGGACTGCACTAGGCTGTTTCAGCTTTGGCACAGGTTTTTAGAATGCATCAGTGTGGAATATTTGTAAAGCACCGATGCACTATAGTAATAAGACACACTAGGTGGGTTTGTACGGAGCGCACGGTGTCTTGGTGTGCCAATATTTTTTGCGGACCAGTGCTTTCTGTAGGTGAATGCATCGGTGCGGTTTAGGATGATAAGCGCATCGGAAGAAAAACATCTACAAAAACCTCCACCCGCCAACCTCCTCTAGTAACCTCCGCTAAAAATGGATTTTTGGGGTATTTTTTATAAGGGGCTGCTCAAAAAAATCCGCTAGAGGGTCTTTTCCTTGTAGTGCAAGTAGTCAACCTTCATTCTTCTTTGGTGATTGTGAACTTCCATCTCTAACTGGAGGGGAGTTAGAAGACCCTCTAGATGAGTAACCTCAAATTTTTGAAGAACCTATTGGGGAAGAAGAAGAGCCGACTTCACCTACCCAAACTATGGATGAAAATTGAAACAATGAGATTTCCCCATCAGAGAAACCATTGGAGAGGCTAGAATGAAGAACATAAGCTCTGCTGACCTTCCACACTTCCATGGCCTAACCTATAAGGATCTTGACACCTTCATTTTTGAATTTTTTGTTGTTTGTAGGACCTATGACTATGCCTTTGATGAGCATAAGCTGAAGTTGTTCCCCTCTAACCTCAAAGAGAAATCCTTCAATAGAAAGTTCAAGGAGTACTATAGGTCCAAATAAACCAAGGAATAAAACTTTAGGATGACTCTTGGAACTAATAAATCCATAGAGGACTATGAGTAGAGGTTTCAAATCAATTATAGGAGGGACAATTATACCCTCGATCCTGAGTCACTCAAGTTATCTCTTCTCCGAGGGATCATGAAGGAAGTGTTGGAAACCCTCAACATGCTATCTGGAGGAGATATCTATCAAATACCCTATTATGACATCAAAATTGTATTTAAGAATCACTCTAGCGCTACCAGGAAAAAGGGTAGGGCTAATCAAGGCTTGGTCAGTTCCTCTCCCTGCAAAACATTTATTAAGAATGAGATAGGGAACATGTTGTAGGATTTCAAGAGTGAAATGCTACATACCTTTGTATTGCAAATGGATACCATGCAAATCAAGAGAAAGTAAGAGGAAGGAAAGAGGGCTTTAGCTATTTTCTGCCCTAGATGCACTAAAGGACATCCTAGGAATGAATGCCCATTGAATGTCATAGAATTCTGCCAAGTCTGTGAAGGAAACCATGCAATAGAAAAATTCCCCTCTTTGCCTCGCCTAAAATCTGTATACCAAGGGGCAAAAGGTGTGTTAGATCAAATTCACTTCATTAATCAAAAGAGACCTCGAGGACCTCAATCATATCAAGAGGGCATGCAAGGTACACATTACTCTTATTACAATCCATATCTAAATGCACCTTCCCAACCTTGGTACTCTTCCACTCATCCAGCATGGTCTACACCTCCTTCTTGGCCTTATACTCCTCCATACCATCCTCATCATGTCAACCATCCTTTTCATTCATATCCTCCCCAATATTCTCAATGGGGCAACCCATAACAAGGGTGGAGGCCTCAAGTCAACCAACCTCCTTATTTACTGCCTCCACCCCAACCTAAACCACATATAACTCATCCTAATCCACCTAAGCAACCTCAAGTTCCTTCTCAACCCATTCCAAACCCGAAAAACAAGAAAGCTCAACAAGTCTACAGTTGGAGAGACATTCTATCCTGCTTATGCTGCAGAAATCCAGAAGATCAACCTTCGGTTTGGGAGAGTGCTCCCGAATAATCATCCACCTTCACCACCTGAAGATATTGAAGAGGAAAAGGAAGAGAGTGCTCCTCAAGTCAATCCACCTCCCTTTCATAATAGGTTGATTCACCCTAGCCAAAAAATGCCAGAAGAGATTGAACTTCTGGGAGAATTGAATGATCTATTTGTTAAGATACCCCTTCTCTAGGCTATCAAAGATGTTCCCATCTATAATAAGCTTATCAAATAAAAATGTTTCAAAAATCCACGGAGAAGAAAAAGGGACATCCCCACCATCAATGTTGTTGGGAAACTCTTTGATCTGATGTTGGGGAGGGTGATCTTCCTGAAATACCTAGACCATGGAAGCCCAGTAGTGGATGTGCACATTGATGGCATTATAGTCCCTAATACCTTGATTGATCTTAGGGTTGCAATCAATGTGATAACTAAGGATATTTTGATAAACATAAATGTCCAAGGGGCTTTGAGGAAGACCACCACAATGTTGCAGCTTGCAGACAAATCCACAATAGCTCCTGATGTAATTCTTGAAGATGTTATGGTCTCCATTGAATATTAGGAGTATAATATCGATTTCCTATTTCTCCACCACAAGACCAAGTTTAATGGATATACTCTTATATTAGGAAGACCTTGGTTGGCCATTTCTAATTCCTACATTAGTTGTAGGGTTGGGAACATGGCTATTAAGAATGGAAATTTATCAAAAAAACTCGTATTGTATCTTCCTGCTCAACCTTATATTGAACATGACTTACCCTTGTGGTTAAAAGATGAGGGAGAGGATGAATTGTATCAAAAAACCCCCTACCCAATCTACACTCTAGATACTATTATAGGATGAGGGCCACCTAATGAAGATGACCTCATTGACCATATCCTTCAGAACCAACCTTCCACTGCCATAAAAATTGATGAATTAGTGAAAGAATATGGGAGTAGTCATTGGAATCAATTATTCTTGGTTGACTCAAGTCCAAAACATGTCAAGATTGTAGATTTTGGCCCATCCATAACTTTAAAGATCATCTCCTCTCTCTCGGCCAAACAAGAAGAAAAATTGTGCAATATATTGAGGGAAAACTTAGATTATTTTGCTTGGGATTACAAGGAAATGAAAGTGGTGCATCCCTCGGTTTGTACTCATAGTATTTACATCAAATAGGGATGAAAAATTGTTCACCAACCTCAGAGGAGGATGCAACTAGCTCTTGAGGACATTGTGAAGGAAGAATTACAAAAGCTATTGGATGCAGGGTTCATATACCCCATCTTAGATAGTGAGTGGGTGTCCCCTATAGTTTTAGTCCCAAATAAGAATGGAAAGTGGAGGACCTAATTTTTAATATAGAGAGCTTAATAAGGCCATGAAGAAAGATCATTTTACCTTGACCTTCATTGAAAAAGTCCTAGATGGTCTTGAAGGAAAGAAATTATTTTCATTCTTGGATGGATTTAGCAGATACAATCAGATCCACATCTGCCCTGAAGACCAAGACAAGACCATATTTACATTACCCTGGGGCACTTTTTCTTATAGAGTTCTCCCATTCGGTCTATGCAATGCCCCTGATACTTTTCAAAGGACAATTTTAAGTATATTTGTTGAAGTTTTTCATGACTCTGTTGAGATATACATGAATGATTTCACTCCTTATGGGTGTGACTTCTAGGAAGCTCTCTCTAATCTATGGAAAGTATTGAAATGAATCTCTCATTAAGCCCTAAGAAATGTGAATTCTTAATGAATGCAACGATTTTACTTTTCCATTCCATATCCAAGGAAGGGATACAAGTTGACCCAAACAAGGTTTCCATCATCAAAAGGGTCCCTACCCCTCAGAGAAAAGAGATGTTAGTAATTTCTTAGGATTATCTGGGTATTATAGAAGGTTCATCAAAGACTTTAGTAAAGTGGCCTCACCTTTGTTTGGATTATTTGCCAATGATTCAAATTTTTGTTGGACAAGCAATTGCCAATATGCCCTTGAAGTGTTGAAAGAAAATTTGACCACTGCACCCATCCTTAGGGGTCCCAAATGGGTATTTACTTTCCATATCCATATTGATGCATCAGATTAAGATGTGGGGTCATCCTTAGGACAAGTAGAAGAAAAATTGCCTTATGTTATCTGTTTCATTAGTAAGAATCTGTCTAAAGTTGAGTTGAATTACATTGTCACTGAAAAAACTCTTAAATGTAGTACATTCTTTAAAAAAATTCATGAACTATATCATTGGATATCAAAATTTTCTTCATATTGATCATGCAACCATTAAATATTTGATGAATAAGCCTAATGTGAATGCTAGGATAATTAGATGGTTGTTATTGTTACACCAATTTGATTTGACTATTATTGACAAACCAGGGAAATAAAATGTGGTTTCAAATTTCTTGTCAAGACTAACCTTTCCTACAGGTAATGAGGAGATGGTGGATGATAAATTTCTAGATGAACACCTTGTTTCCATCTTTGTGCTTTCTCCTTTGGTTGCTAGCATATAAAACTACGTTTTTTCTGAGAGGTTCCTCCTAATATAATAAGGAGACGTGTAAGGGAAGAAGAGGTCTTTGACATCCTCTCAAAATGTCATGATGGACCTTGTGGGGGTCATTTTACTTCTAAGAGGACAAACTTTAAAGTTTTAAAGGTTGGTTATTATTGACCCACTTTACATCAAGATACATCAAGATACAAGGAGATACACCACTAGATGTGATCAGTGCCAAGAATGGGAAAACCCACATCCAGGGATGAAATTCCCCTACAACCTCAAGTGCTCTTAGAAACATTTGACAAGTGGGGCATGGATTTCATTGGGCCAATTGATCCACCATCAGGAAAAAAGAGGTACATCATTGTGTGCATTGATTAATTGACAAAGTGGGCTAAGACAAAAGCAACAAAAGCAACAAGTGAGCGTAGGTGGCTGAGGTTTTAAGATAAAAAGACTTCTACAAGTTTGGGTATCTAAGGGAGGTAGTCACCGATCAAGGCGCACAATTCACATCAAATCTGATTGAGGATATCACGAGGCATCACCATATCAAAAAAATTACATCCACTACCTATCACCCTCAAGAAAATGGGCAAGTAGAGGTCACAAATAGAGAATTGAAGAGAATCCTCAACAAGGTTGTTAACATCAACAGGAATGATTGGGAAGATAGACTAGTGGATGCTACTTGGGACTACAACACCACTAGCTTCACTCCATATGAATTATTTCATGGGAAGAAGGCTTTGATTTCTATTGAGTTTTACTATAGCACTTTGAGAATGGAAGCTTAGTTTGACTTAGACTTCACTACAACACAACAAGAAAGGCTGCTCCAACTTAATGGCTTAGATGAGTTCAGGATGCAAACTCTCCTACACACTAAATTCATACAATTGCAAAGAAAGGTCTGCCATGACTATCATATCAAGGAAAATAATTTTCAAGAAGAATATTGGGCCATGTTATATGATTCTAGTTTCAAATATTTCAAAGGAAAGATAATGACAAGATGGATGGGTCCATATCTAGTATAAAAGTGTCATGAAAATGGATCTTTCTAGATCAAAACCATTGATGAGGAAGGTATTCCCTTGTAAATGGTTATAGTCTGAAGCTATATAGAAGACCTCTATCCAAGGAATAATTTATTAGTTCAGTCATCAGATAATTAAATGTGATTGGGAGTTTCATAGCTTCCAATCCACAGTATTCCTAAAAATTTGAAAAATAAAAAATAATAAGAAGGCCTAGATGAAAACCTCCATGAACATTTGAGGCCAAATCCAAGGTCTAAAACCTCTCTAAGGTAGCCCAGAAGGAAAAAATAAAAAAGAGAAATAATAAATATCCCTAGGTGAAAACCTCCTCCGAGCCGCCTAGGGCAGACATGTAGGTTGAAAACCTCCACAGAGGCAACTTTATTGTCTAAAAAAAAAAGAGAGAAAAAAAAAAACGAGAAAATAGGAACACAAGGAAGAAGCTCACACCATTTTTGCTAACCTTTTTCTTCTTTTGCAGGATTACACACATGCCACAAATTTTATTTCTACAGGACAAAGCCTACAAGCTCTCATACTTCCTTAATTACATACACCTCAAATCCATACTCTTCACTCATATAAACATCTCTCTCCACCATACAATCAACAAGAAATTTGAATTTCACCTCCTCTCTGTGATGTTACATGAAGGACCTATATTGTTACGGGAGGTCATGTAATGCTACAAGAGTATCCCGTGGAGCTGAAGGATGGGGATCAAATGATAAGAACAACCCAAAATGCCATGATTCATCTAGGATATTTTAAAGGAGGTCCTCCAATGACTTACTCATAAACCATCCATCACCCATCCATTCCATTTCACCAAGACTTGCTCAAAATTCCCAGTTTTTCCTACCTCTATAAAAAACACAGAGGCCATTGTTTTCTATTTCTCCAATCTCTACACTAATTCCTCATGACTACAACCCTATCCACATGGATTTTCATCATTTCTCTCAACACCATCATGCAAACTGAAGACTTCAAGGGAGGTTTAAAAGACTCTACATGGATAAAACTCCTCCTATAGCGACCTGTGTAGTCACAACATAAATTTTTGAGATATTTTTTTCCACTAATAGAAAGAATGAAGGAGACATGTTTGCACCCAGGAAGGGACACATCATCCTTAGGGAAGAATTCCACTAGCAGCAAAAACCTATATATTAGAGGGACACCTTCACACACACAGTAAAATTATGAATCAAGGTATAATCATGTTCTAAAGACAGGCACAAGGAACACACAAAAGAGTCAACTCCCTATGAGATAATGATATTACATGGCTCAACTACAACATGCAACCATCTCCAACAATCTAATCCACAAGTAGGCTCAGGTATGGAAATCCTCACCTCTTCTCTATGTATAAAATTAATAAAATGTGTAATGGTCGAGAAAGGAGTTTTAATAAGATGGAGGTGTCTAGTGAACTTGGCCACCCTCGTCTATTAAACTTAAGTTGGTATTAGTCACCCATGTAACATGAATATGTCAAATATAAGTGAGGTGGTGTCACAAAGAGTGGGGTGATAATAATGAGGAGAGGATAAATGATTGTAAAGAATGGGGACAGTGGTCCAAAAAAGGAAACTCATGTAGATTCCATGTCACCACATCGCTCCGAGATTTTACCTCAAAGAGAATATTATGTACTGGGCTCGACTTATTTTGTACCATCACTCATTCCAAAAATAGTTAGAGGGAGGACAATTTATTGTATCAGACCACCTAGGGTGCCATCGAGGAGTTTCAAACCCTATCTACAAGTGCTACAGGAGGAAGATACAGGCAGGTCTGCAAGTGCTACAAGAGGGCCAAGAATAAGCTACAAGATAAATTAAAGGGTGAAAATGGAGCCACACTGGCTTGAAATTGTCTCAAAATGATCATCCACATCCAGAGTTGTTTGAAAAAAAGAAAGTGACATCCACCTTCCTTGTTTTTACATCCAATTGCATGAAGAATCTGCTTGAAATTAATACCGTGTAAAAGTTAATTAAGTAGTAAGAGGTATTTCTAGAGATTGTTGTGGTTACAGGCAAGAAAAAAAATTTGTCTGATAGAAATTCTAGCATCATTCTCACTCACTACTACCAAGGAATGAAACGTTGTTTCATCATTGAGATTGTTTTAAAAAATAAAATTTCCCACACCTAGGTAGCACCAAGGAGGGACAGTAGAAGAAATGGGGGGAGGATTTAACAAAAGAGAACCCTAAAACACCAAGAGGATTCACCAACACCCTCTTGTAGTGAACATCTTTAGAAGACACCAATGGTTTGGTTTCTTTGAGTTGTTAAAGGGGTATACTGATGATCTCACTAATGAATTTGCCTTGGAATTGCATTCTCAAGGATAAGATAGTGCCACCACTGTTATCAGAGGATTGACCACTCTCAAACCTGAAACCATAAGCAGAGTGACCACCTTACCTCTAGGGATTCGATGGAGCAAAGAAGACAAGGCAGTGAGTCTCAGATCTAGGAAATAATTCCTCATTTTGAAAGAGAAGCCTGTGGAGGATAAGAATGGAGTCAGAAGAGAAAGCCTACCATACCCCTGGGATGAGGTGGTTTACCATATCTTCAAGTATATATTTTGTGAGGGGAGATTGAGTGTGGTATTTTCTTACCACTTTATTTTGCTCCATAAGTTGAGATTCAAGGTATAATTGTCTCTCCCTCAAAGGATTAGTGTTCCCCATTTCCTCCTACAGTTAATCATTGATATGAGTCAAAATGTGAGGGAAGGGAAGCACCAACACTTATCTCACCATGGCCTCATCAAGTTAATAATGATGGATGCTTCAAGCCACTTAAGGATCCATGTCCTATGGACTATAATTGTGGAGATGGATAGGGAGGCTTTCACAGAAACCAAAGCCATCACACCTGGAGAGACACCAAATTATAACATTGGAGGTAAAGAAGGAAAAAATGGGGAAGAAGAAGGAGAAAAAAGAAAGGAGGAAGAGGAAACAAAAAAAAAATAAGAGGAGAGAAAAACATAGGAAAAAAGGTAGCATAGTCAAAGAAAGGAGACACATAAACTAAAGGAGAAGAGTGGGATAAGAAAGTAGAAGAAAGAGTAAGCCCTAAGGAGACTTATAAACCGCAAGAAGCAGAGAAAAACCCACATCAAACAAGTCTATCTCCAGGGGATACTGAGTAAGAAGTAGCTACAACATTGGCTACACTGAGCACACTTGTCAAGCACAAAAGGAATCAACCAAGAAAAGGTCCCTTATATTTCAATATTAGGAAGAGCACCATAATTAATTAAGGGAAATCATAAACTTCCACAAAGGTCCCTATCATTATTGATGAATCACCAAGTAAAAATGAAGAAGTAGGACCCAATGAGGGAAATATTGAGGAGGTCACCTATCCTAAAACCAAAACCAAGTCACCTATATCATCTGTGGGTAGGACCACCACCAGGTCAGTTACCTCCAAGAAACCCAAGACATGAGATGCCCTTGAACAAGTAGAAAAAGAGAAGCTATAGGAGGGGCAAGGTTTCCTATAGGAAAGGTAGATTTTTCTACAGGAGTAATAGGGGAAGCTACAGGAGCAGGAAAAGGAGCTACAGGAAAAAGAAGTCACCCAAAAAACAATTGAAAAGGACCTCCAAGAGATTCAAGACCCTGATCCACAACATAGCTTGGGGTCCTACTATAAATTCATTAAAGAGAGGTAGAACCCACTCGTGGATTCAAATTGCTAAATCCAAGATGTGGAATATGTGGGACTTATGGAGGAGAAAGTCATTGAAATGGGAAAACAATTGGGTGATTTAAGACTAAGGGAGTCTATTATGAAGGAGCAGCTATAGGAAGAAAACACAAGGTTGAAAGAGTGGTTGGAGGGCAACGAAGCACAACTTGCCACCATGGAAAGTATCTCTATTGAAGCCGTCCTTCAAAATCTTATGGTCTCTTCCTCAAAGAACAATGGATGTATTTCCAAATAAAGACTCTAGCACAATATGAATATCTGCCTTTTCAATACTACATGAATTTTATTGAGTCTTTCAAACAAATTAGTATGGAAGAAAGGGAAAAGTTAGCTAAATTCTACATGCACAATTTCATTTTGACAGATCTGAATTTTGGGATCCTAATTCAAGATTGGGAGACAGGTAACTCATGGCTTTAGTGTATAAAATCTCTAACATAGCTATGATACCATGTAGAAATTATATAGAAACTCTATACCAATGGATTCAATCCGATCATGTAATGTAATAAAATAAGATACTGAATCCTTCTATTATATTTGCAGAATATAAAACACGTTCGCTCAATCACATGCAAGTAAGAGAAAGGAAATTATCAATCACCCAACACAAGATGTATCTGGGGAAAGAACCTACTCAAAACCTCTCTATCATATATTGAAAAAAGTCAAAGAATCATGAAACAATACAATTATTTCTCACGTCGAGAAAATCTTGCACTCTACCGATCGTCTCACTTTGATCCTGCTCAAAACTGACTAGCAATTCTCAAGCAAAATTGACCAACACTTAGCCAATTCTCAACCCTTGCTTAGCCTAGCCTTGCTCACACAATCCCTAGGCAATTAATCCCTATTAAATAGGATAATCAACCTTCCTTGACTGCGCAATCCCTATGGAGCTTTCCTATGACTTTATAATTGCGCCCGGGCAATTCGCTAATAATACAATTGATAGTTAACTTCCCTTTAACCTTTGTATCAACTGGGTCGCCATCAGAATTGGCATGCGTGCATCTATTAATAGTGAATCATCAGTAAATTGATAGATCACTACTTGTGAATTAAATCTAATTTAATTCACTTGACCTCTCACTAGCTGACCACTCAATTAGAACTAGTTAAACTAATTTTAATTCAATTAAATTGATATGATTTCTTGATAAACTAATGCAATAAATAGAAATTTACTTTAGCATATGGACTACACGATTTTCTTTCGAATACCTATTACAAACGCCAATCCATCATGTCACACTCATCACTAACATTGTTTTAAAGTATATGTAATAATATCCTATCATAAAAATTAATTTTAAACAAAATTTCTTCTTGCAGTCTATTTTACTTACTTCAAATGACTTACATCTGCATATACTAGGGATTAAAAAAATAATTACAAATCTCTAAATTTTTTATCTTAAAAAATATCTTAAAATAAACTTACCTAATCAACTTCAAAATCATTCTACATATATAAATATATATCACTCTATAGATTCTATATAGTTCTCACATATATTCATTATAATAAAATATATGAAAAAATAATATATATTATGTAACATTCTTCATCTAGACCATAATTATCTATCTCTTCACTAGGAGAATAACTCCAACCATGATTATTTAAATTATTTATATGACTCTTTTATTAACTTGCTATGCGTGGATATTCAATACATAGTTGATCCTATACCTTTTTAGGGTGTGAATAATTTTTTATAGCCATATATTTATGAAATATATATATATATATATATATATATATATATATATATATATATATATAAAATAACAACATTGTGTTCCTTATTGCCATGCGACATGATAGACATGATATTTTCCTTTTAAGGGTGGAAAATCATGATAGAACTTATTGTATGACTACAAGTCTTGGGTGCTAAACTCACCATTGGAACTTATTCAGGACTCTCATATGATTATTTACCAATAATGTATGCACATTAATTTGACCATGTTGAGAGAACATAACATTTTGTACATTATTATGAAAAAAAGAAAAGTTAATGATTCTATTTATAAGTGACAAATTTATTTGTTATTAATATATACGGTAATTTAATTGGTGATTGTTATGATATGAAATATTGTGTAAATTATGAAATTTAAAATTTAAATCTCTAAATTAAAACAACGTAAAAGATTTACTCAATTTCTGATCTGATTTTAGTTAGTTTGGTCCCCAATTCTCCGCCAATTAGCTGGACAGAAAATCTAAAAAGAACTGATAGTTTATCTATCAGTATTGTTATATGTCAACTCGCAGTTTGCCACCATATTTGGCTTATTGACTAGCTGAATGGTTGCAGTCACATCTAACAGGGTTCGAGCGCATGAGAAATTTTCAACTGCTAGTCACTGTAGCTTACATCCACTCCAAGCATTTATGGTGGGAAAAGAAAATACCTTGCGATGGATTAAACTTAACCTAATCATCATACAATCGTGGTGGTAGAATAAGAATGGTATTAAGGATATATTATGTGATGCCTCATTGATGATAATGTGTAATTCAGGTTTAGGTCAAGATTTATGATCAAATTGCGTTCCAAGATCCATAAATGATCACACAGGCCATTAGGAAGTTGGTCAAAAAGGGTCTTCCTGTAGTAATCAGAAGGGTAGATATCTCGATGCCATCTACCGCTAGCAAGGGAGCAGTCCATATTAAAAGAAAACTCGCATGAAGAATATATATATATATATATATATATATATTTTGAATCAGAAGGGTAGATATCTCGATGCCATCTACCACTCGCAAGGGAGAAGCCCATACTAAGAAAAACTTGCATAGAAGGAAGTAATCGGATATATATACCCTCTACCATGAGGGTAATTGAGGCTTACCAGGAGTTTTTCTTCGGTTGGCTGCAATATACTTGTAAATTTTCGGGAGAGTTACAAAATTTTCTATAATTATAAATGATGGAGTAATGCTTTTGCTCTTGGTGTAGTTAAATATATAATATGGTGTAGATTGAAATATTTATTTATAATTTAATTGATGTGTAATTTTATTCATGTTTAATATGAAGTCGATATTAATATGGAGTTGATATGTGTTTTTTTAAAATAAAAATAAAAGATAGTCTTAATCTAATTGTGAATTTAGATTATTGGTTGTTGATGTTACAACCCAATACAAATGAGATATGCTAAAAATATTACACTTTTCTCTTAATTATAAATAAAATATTTTCATATTCATATGGAATAAAATAATTTATTATCAACATTTAAAATAATTAAAACTTAAAAAAATTAAAATTGATATTATTTATGTTCTTATATTTCAATTAGATACCTAAATAAACCATTTTAATATTCATATTAACAAATTAATTTTAATATCAGCTTTAGAATATATATAATGTAATAAAATTTTTCAATATGCAAAGAGAAAAAGTAATTAAAAGTAAAAAGATTCGATTTCTTCCTTATAATAGTTATAAGAGGAGACCTCTAATTAAATTATTTCTTACTATAAAATCAATATGTGATATTTAAAAAATATTAATAATAATAACAAAATTTACTATCTATCATAAATAAAATATTTAAAAATATTTTAATATATAAATTAAATAATATTGAAATGCATTTAAAAATATATTAATACTTTTTTTTGATGTAAACAATGTAATCCATAAATAAAATATCTCAATACTCATGTTAACTAATTTATTTCAATATCAACCATTTACATATTATATATGGTTTAAAATAATAATAATAACAACAACAACAACAACAACAACAACTACTACTACTACTACTCTATATATTATATAAATTAATTGAAAAAATAAAATTTTATTTTTACAACATTTCAATTATCCTTAAGGGTTAGTTTTGAATAAAGCAAATATTTGTTGGAATATATATATATCTATATCTATATGTATATATATATATATAGAGAGAGAGAGAGAGATGCAATTTTTGAAGGTGATTTTTTTAAAGGTTTACACTACAAAATGGCTTTCATCTCAAGAGATTTGATCCTTCTCGACTCTTACTAGATCCATGTTTAAGATGGATCTATATAGGTTTACATGGAACTAATAAATTATATTATCCCATGCTAAATTTAAAAAAATAACCATTGGGTCATTTGAAGGAAGAACAATAGGTATTTAATGAGTGTAGATAGAAGGAAAACTTAGACTCCTTATAGGAAACAAATAATTCATAACCAATTTTGAAATTAGTAAGTTTATTATGATAGATACCACTTTAAGATACATATAATGGTGTATGTACACTATAGTCTCATCAATTTTAACAAAATAGTGTAACTAGCACAACCAAATTAATAAATATCAGCTTATGTCAACCACATTATCAATTATCAGATGTATGGTAGGAATTTAATATTAATATTAATATTAATTAATGTATAATTATAATAATTAGATTTTTAGTATAATAATAATAATAATAGGTTTTAGTATTTGGTTTTAATACCAGGGTTTTAACATGACATTTTAACGTTAGTTTTTAATATTAGGGTTTTAATATTACTATTTTAATGTAAGTAAGGATAAATTAAGTATTTTACTAAGCAAGTAAGTTTGATTAACATTGGAACCCTAATATTATAAACCTTATATTATAAAACCTAATATATATAAAATCTAATATAAAACTGTAATATATAAACCCTAACATTAAACCCAATAATATAAATCCTATATATTAAACCATATATTATAAACCCTATATATTAAATGCTTCTATTAAACTCTATATTATAAACCCTAATATTATTCCAATATTACAAACCGTAATATTATTCCAATATTACAAATCCCGTAATATTATAAACCCAAATGTTAAATATGGTGGATGAGGTTGACTATTGTTAAATATGGTAAACATAGTGTTGACCAAGTTTGATCATGGTCAACTATTTAAACATTGGCTATAGAGAATGACATTGTTTGACTAATGTGGTTGAACATGTTTGATTATAAATATTATCAATAAAATTAATAGCTTATTATGTTTGATCGAAGTTGAAGAGTGTTAACTGTCAAGTATAACCAAACATAGTCAACCACATTAGTAAATGTTGTCGACTAATTCTGTAATGTCACAATGAGATGTTAGATAAATTGCAATGTGGCTGTGTATGTGGATGATATTACAAACCTTAATATTATAAAATCTAATATTAAAATCCAATATTCGAAACTTAATATTATAAAACCATATATTATGAACCCAATATTATAAACCTAATATTTTAAACTTAATATTATACCCTAATATTATAAACTCACTGTTACAAACCCTAATATTATAAAATATAAACCCTAATATTATAAAAAATAAAATTATAAACCCTAAATTATAAATCCAATATTAGAAACTCTAATATTAAACCCATTATTATAAACCCTGAAATTAAACCCTATATTATAAATCCAATATTAAACCCTAAGTATTAAATCTGAATATTATAAGCCCTAATATATATAAATCCTAATATTAAATCGTAAAATTATAAACCCAAATATTATAAACTCTAATATTAAACTGAATATTATAAATGCTAATATTAAAAAATGAAATATTATAAACTCAAATGTTAAATATGGTAAATGAGGTTGACTATTGTTAAATATGGTAAGCATAAGGTTGGCCAAGTTTCATTTTGGTCATCTATTTAAACATTGACTATAGATGGTGACATTGTTTTACTAATGTGGTTGGCTATGTTTCATTAGCTGATTATGTTTGACTAAGGTCAAAGAGTGTTAACTGTAAAACATAATAAAACATAGGCAACCACTTTAGTAAATATGGTCGACTAATTTTGTAAAGTGACAATGCGATGTTAGATAAATTTCAATGTAATGTAACATTGCGAAAAAGTTTTATCATGGTTAATAATTTAAATAATAACTATAAAGGTTGACTTTGTTTGACTTTGTTGACTAATGTGGTTGACTATGTTTCATTATTAATAATTTCTGATTAAAGTTGAAGAGTGTTGGATGTCAAATATAGTCAACAAACATAGTCAAACATAGTTGACCACATTACTAAATGTGGTTGACTAATTTTGTAATGTCTCAATGTGATGCTGGATAAATTACAATGTAATGTAAGATTGCGACAAGATTGTCACAATGCCATGTTAGATAGATTTCTGTACCATTTTAACCTCACAATATATTTGATTATCAATATCAATTAATAATATTAATAGGATATTATGTTTGACCTAAGGTGACAATTGTCTTCAACTATTTAAACATTGACTATAAAAGTTGACTTCATTTGACTATGTTTGTATTTCTTTGACTATGTTTGTCAAACATAATTGAACACAATCAACCACATTAGTAAATGTGGTTGACTAATTTTGTAAAGTCACAATGTGATGCTCGATAAATTGTAATGTAATGTAACATTATGACAATGATTGTCACATTGCGACACAGTTTGATCATGGTCAACAATTTAAACAATGAATATAAAGGTTGACATTGTTTAACTTTGTTAACTAATATGATTGATTATGTTTCACTATTAATATTAATCAATAATAATAAGAAGAAATACTGTTGTCTGATATTAATATTAATAGTGTTATTGTTATTAATATTAATAGTCAACAATAGTGCTGTTGTCACTAACTATAGTTTGAGTATTTTTAGTCAAAATATTATTAGTATTAATCAATAATATTAATAGAAAACCGTAGTCAACCACATAGTCGAACATAGTCAATCACATAAGTCCAAAAAGTCAACACTATTACTATTAATAGTATAACATAGTCAATAAACATATTCAAACACAGTCAGCCACATTAGTAAATATGGTTGACTAATTTTGCAATGTTCTGATGCTATGTTGGATGGATTTAGGTATCATTTCAATGTCACAACATGTTTGATTATGATTATTAACCAATACTATTAATAGGATATTATGTTTGATTGAATTTGAAGATTATCAACAACTATTTAAACCTTGACTGTAAAGGTTGAACTTCTTTGACTATGTTTGACTAATGTGGTTGATCGTATTTGACTATTAATATTCATTAATAATAATAATAAGTGTTTATGTTTGAAAAAAGTTGGAGAGTTGACTTTCAAACATAGTCAACCACATTAGTAAAATGTGTTTGACTAATTTTATCATGTCGTATTGCGACATTGGATAAACTGCAATGTAATGTAACATTCAACAATGTTTGTTACATTGTGACATTGGATAGATTTCATTACCATTATAATGTCATATTATTATTATTGTTGTTACTCAACTTTATTAATATTAATATTGATATTATTAAACATTTTAAAATTTTGATGGTGACTTACCATGGTTGACTATGGTTTTCCACGTTCACCCTTTTTAAACATCATAGACTATGTTTTGATTATGAATGACTATGTTTAACAATTATTTGACTATGGTTGAGCATAGTTCACTATAGTTGTCCATATTCACCATGTTTAAACATCACTAATTATGTTTTGACAATGGTTAACAATTGTATGGCTATGGTTGATCATGATTTGACCATGGTTGATCATCATTGACTATGGTTGACCTACGTTTCCCATGGTTGAACATGACTATCCTTTGTTTCAAATATTTAGCCATGGTTGACCATAATTTTCTATGATAGATTATGTTTTCCCATTTTGACAATGGTTGACCACGTTCAATCATAAAGAATTTTGTTGACTATATTCGACCATTCTAGACTTGGTTGACCATAGTTAGCCATCAGAAATGGGTAGAGCAAGGGGTTTCCTATGTTGAGAGGGATGCCAATGTTTGACCAATGTTGACTATGATTGACCAATGTTTAACCTGGTTTATTGTGGGCAACTAAGCTTAATATATTATAAACCCTATCTATTAAACCTCAATATTAAAGTCTAATATTATAAACCCTAATATTATAAATACTATATTAAACCATAAGATTAATATTATAAACCCTAAGATTAATATATTAAAACTTGATATTAATATTATAAAACTTAAGATTATAAATCCTAATATTACCATATTAAACCCTAATATTAATATTATAAACTCTAAGATTAATATATTAAACCATAATATTATTATTGTAATCTCTAAGATTATAAATCCTAAAAATAAATTATTACAAATCTAATATTATTATTATAAAAGGTAACACAACAATGTAAAACCTAATTATCCATAATCACAATGCAATATAAATTTGTACCAAAATGTAATGAAAATTGTCCATGATAAATTCACTAGATAAAAAGCTAGAAAATCATTCATCTAAAAAAAATAAATTGAAATGAATATTATCCATGATAAATTGACTAGATAAGAAGCTAGAAAATCATTCACCTCCAGAAAGAATTGAAATAAATTAAGGTATAGTTAATTTTAATTTTGTACAAAGATAAGACCAATGATTGAATCGACCAACTTTAGAAAATGAGACTTTACATATTAAAATTAATGTCTAAACAATCACAAAAGCATAAATAATTGCAACATAACCTCATAAAAATCATGACAATATGCAGTTATATGTTAGGGATTATGCACACGATCCTTGAACACTAAATTGCAAATTCATAGCTCATAAAAATCATAATAACATGCAAATATATGTTTGAAATTTCGAATCAAAAAATAATTAGAAATATTGTGATAACATTCAATTATCTCTTTAAAGTTATGAATTGAATCACAATAAGAAATATAAGACTTTTTAGCATTATATTATCTTAAATAAGTCATGCATTGACTACTTCACTTTTACATGTACACGAGCTTGAAATAGTAAAATGAATGTAATGTTGATAGTTTGGTTTAAGTTAGACAAACTAAATGAGTCAACCTCTCAAATATTGTTATCAAAACAAAATAATGGAAATAACTAGTATTTTTATTTATTTTTTAAGTGTATTTACATTGTAGAAATATAAAATAAAATGGAAAAGAAAGTTGATATATACATCTGAAACATGATATTTACAATAAAATAAATTATCAACAGAGATTAGAAAAATGAAAAAATCATAGTTAAATTAAGAGCGAGCTAGTTAGGATTTTAAGCCAAAACCTTAAAATCTTGTAGAGCATATGCTCTGAAAAATAGTGAATAAATATGAAAAATTATGAGAGGTATATAAAAATAAATATTATAGGAAAAACAAGTTAATTTTATTAAAAGAACAATAAAAGTACTATCAACAGGTCTTTTTGAAGACCATTGACCAGTTTTAAAATTCAAACTAATGCAATGTACAAACTCATATACAACACTCAAGGAAATCTAATTAGAATGGTGGCACAATGATTCTTCAAGGGAATTGCAAAATCTGATAGTTTGATTTTAACATAAAAATGATCGTTAGCATTGATAAATGAAAAATCAAACATTATAAACAACAAGTAAATGATCTAAAAGAACACAATATACCTGCACAAATCCTTTAATAATTAAGGGAAGTTGCCTTAAGTGATATTTCCCTTAGAAATAGAATTATTGTCACCATTAAGATCAACTCTCCCATTTACAAAAAAATAAAATCAGAGAATAAAATAACAATACAATATTTCTATAACATAAATCTCTTCATATCCTTATCTCCCTTTCCTTTAGAGATCTCTCTTGTTTTTAAAGAGACCTCAAGTGGTTTTGGTAGTTTTCAATTTCAAAAGATCAGATTAGTTGTATTTCTAATCAAAATGATTTGAATGAAGAGGAGAGACTTATAAAGGCTTTTTTAGGAACATTTTAACTGAAAGTTATACACTAATAAGTGTGACCCTCAATTCCATTGGATTAGGCCTCTTTGTCTCTTTCAAAAACACAAATAAGTTGGAAATCATTAACTTTGTTTATCTTATAAATGCTAATCATTATAGAACATAACAGAATCATGCCACAACTGTACTTATGCAGTCAACTAATAAAATAAATCCATATCATCATCAAAGATATCACCATATAAGCCCCATAAAAAGAAACATTGTAAAGAGAAGAAAAGAGATATCAACGCCTTAGAAATAAGCCACTTCGAGGGGGCAACCTCCAATACATTACATGAATGAACAATTCTTGGATGATACAAAATACAAAACCTCCTTTCTATATATAGGATTCCATGGGGCCGCAATGTAATCCTAGCCGACCTAACAATAATAATTTGAGGGCACAATAATAACAATATGGGGGTTACAGGGGTAAAATAATAACAATAAGGGGATTACACTAACAACAATAAGGGACTATACTAGTAATATAGGGACCTACCATGCCCCTCTCCTTAAAAAAGTGTTGTCCTCAACACTTGAGTAGCTATGGGTGCTTCTGTATAAAATTCTCATCCTCCCATGTAGAATATTCAGTGGGTAAGTTCTTCCACTTGATGAGATACTCCGAAATTGATTGATTCCGTAACTGTTGAGTTCTTGTTTCCGTGACCGCTTTAGGTTCCAATATGATTTTTCCTTCCTCATCAAGTTCTGGCAATATTTTTTGAACTGGAATGTTTTCACCTATAACCTTCTTTAAGCATGAAACATGGAAAACTGGATGCACTCGTGAAGAAGCAGTGAAGTTTCAATTTGTATGCCATAGTACTGTATTATTTTGTAACACCTTGCACCACTATAACATTGCAGATAAATATTGTCCTCTTATTAGCTGCCGAGGGACACTTTTTGTATGAAGGTAGTCATAAAATACCCACTTCCCACATCAAAATCTCTTCGTCGCTATGTTGATCCGCCTATTGCTTCATGATTTTGAAAGCAAATTTTAGTTATCTCAAGAGTTGGAGAATTTAATTTCTTGTTGAGTTAAAGACAGAAGGAAGTGTTATACCACCATTCAGCGAGATGTAAACACTTGACCCATTATGTTTGTTTATCAGATACAAAACAACGAAGATATCCTTCCAAACATTTATTTACTATCTCAGTTTGACCATCAGATTGAGGATGATAATATGAGCTATGAGCTAATTGAGTACACAAACAAGAAAATAACTCCGTCCAAAAATTTCCAGTAAAAATGGGATCTCTGTCGCTCACAATAACCCTTGGGCTTCCATGTAGCTTTTGAATTCTGTCCATAAATGTAGTAGCAACTGTACTTGCTTTAAATGGATGAGATAATGCACAAAGTGTGCATACTTGGTAAGTCTATCAACTACCACCATGATGACACTCTTTCCTTCGGACTTAGGTAAACCTGTGATAAAATCCATTGAAATTTCCTCCCAACGTTGACTTGGAATGGATAAAGGTTGTAGAAGTCCTGGGGTCTTAATTGTTTCCACTTTATTCTGCTGGCAAACCAAACATTCCGCCACAAACTTTGGAATATCAGATTTAAGGCCATCCCAAAAAAATTCTTTCTTCACCCTGTGGTAAGTTTTTAAAAATCCTGAGTGTCCTCCTAAAGGAGAAGTGTGCAATTCCAGAAGAATCTTTTGTTTTAGTTGGGAACTCTTACAAAGATATAAGCGATCTTTGTACCATAAGGAATCATTTTTCCAACTAAATGTATCAGATGTACTAGGATCTTGCTGCAACTTTTGAATGAGTGTCCATACATCTTTTTCCTTCTTCCATTCATCTCTTGCTTCTGTTATCCAATCTGGTTGGATAATAGAAATGGCACAAAGCAATGCTTCCACCTCTTCATTCTTTCTTGAGAGTGCATCTGCAACAACATTAAGCTTCCTTTTTTGTAGATTATTTCAAAGTCATAACCCAACATCTTTGTGACCCATTTTTGCTGCTCTTCTGAAGATAGTCTTTGTTCCAAAAAGTGTTTAAGAATATCATGATCAATTTTTACCTTGAAGTGTCTTCCCATTAGGTAAGTTCGCCATTTCTTTAGTGCATGTAGTATTGCTAACATTTCCTTCTCATAAATAGGTTTTTGTAAATACTTTCCTTTGATTGGATGACTTTCAAAAGCAGCGGGTCTTCCTTCCTGCATTAAAATAGCACCAATTCCATTTCCTGAGGCATCACATTCCACAATAAAGGTTTTTGTCATGTTTGGCGTAGCTAAGACTAGTGTTAGGCACATTGCCTCTTTAATATGTTCAAAGGTCTTAGTTGCTTCAGGAGTCCATGAAAATGCACCTTTCTTCAATAATGTTGTTAGAGGTGCTGCTATTCTCCCATAATTCTTAACAAACTTGCGATAATACCCTGTTAACCCGAGAAATCCTCGCAAATGCTTTATGGTTGTGGGGAATTTCCATTCCTTAATGGCTTTAATTTTGTTAGGGTCTACCTTAACACCCTCTTGAGATACAATATGATCCAGATATTCCACCTCTTGTACTCCAAAGAAAAATTTGGATGTTTTTGCATATAATTGTTTCTCCTGCAATAGTTTGAGCACCTTGTCAACATGTTCAGCATGATCCTTCCAAGACCTATTGTAGATTAGTATATCATCAAAAAATACTAGCACAAACTTTCTAAGGAAGGGTTTGAAAATGGAATTCATCAACCCTTGAAATGTAGAAGGTGCATTGGTAAGGCCAAAAGGCATGACCAAAAATACATAATGACCCTCATGAGTTCGAAATTATTTTTTTGGAATATCTTCAGTCTTCATTCTAATTTGATGATATATTTAACGAAGATCCAACTTGGTAAAATAAATTGCTCCATGTAATTCATCCAATAATTCATCAATCACAGGAATGGGAAATTTATCTTTAATGGTGAGCTTATTGAGCTCCCTATAATCTGGACACATGCGCCATGATCCATCCTTCTTGTGTACCAATACTACAGGAGGAGAGAAAGAACTTTGACTAGGTTGAATTATACCCGCCTCTAACATTTTTGCAATCATACGTTCAATTTCACTCTTTTGGACATAAGGATATCTATAAGGCCTGATGTTTGGAAGAACACTTCCTGTAATCAAATGAATAGCATGATCATGATCACGAATAGGTGGGAGTCCTTTGGGAGTTTCAAACACCTTGGAATGATTGTCCAAGACTTGTTGGAGATCTACAGAAATAGACAATTTTGATGTTGGAACTTCTAGTGAGAATAATTGTGCAATTACGCCTCGTTGTTCTTTTTTTAGAAGCTTTTTCATGACATTAGATCTTATTATCTTTCATGGCTTCCCTGAAATACCCCGTAATTCGACTTCCTTTCCTTCTGAAAAAAAATTCAAGAAAGGTTCTTGAAAATTAAAAGCTACCATCCCCAAAGATTGTAACCATTGTACTCCTAGTACAACATCAGCACCTCCCATAGGAATGGAAAGCATTGGAATATTCAATACATATTCCCCCATGGTTAGCTTGATATTATGGCATTTTCTAGAGCAATTTATAGTTCCTCCATTTGCAACCATCACTTGACATTCTGGTGTTGGGTATATGAAACAATCCAATTCCTTGGCTCCCTTACAATGAATAAAATTATAGGTGCTACCTGAATCAATCAACACTATTACCTTTTTCTTCTTGATATGTCCTTCTATCTTGAGAGTTTGAGGAGTGGTAAATTTTGGAGGAGATTCTGCCCCACTTGTTTAACTCAGATGCTCCTGGAGACGACATAGTTGGATTTAACTTAGAAAAATATTTCCAATGGTATGTGGAAGTCCATAAATGGCCTTATGGATCGCAACTTATTGAAGGTCAACGTCAGAAATCAAAGTCATAGTTATAGTGACCGAGCGCCTGAAAGCCTAGAGGTTTATTGAATAAATGACCAGGAGAGATTTGAGTCATGCTAGTGGGAACTATGCTTGAAATCCCATAATACTGGAAGATTGAAATACCGGAGGTTTATTAAATAAATGACTCGAAGAGATTGGAGTTAGGCTAGCAGGAACTATGCCCAGAAGCTCAGAACTTAATTGATAAGTGACACTGGAAATTTTGGAGTCGAGATAGAAGGATAAATGACTAGGAGCCTGGAATCCCAGAAACCCAGAAGAACATAACTTAATTGACAAGAGTTTAGGGATAGTAAGGATTCAGGCTAGTAGGGAACAAAATTTGACAGACCGTCAATCAACAAAACCTGTAACAAATATTGCCTGGAAGGTTGAAAGCCTAAAGGAATTTGTATTGAGATTCAGGGATTGCAGTGAGGCTAACAGGTGGAAAGTGGGCCAAGCTCAAAACCTCCTATAATAGCATGCAAAGGGAGAGGAGAAAGCACTGCCAGTGGAGCACACAATTGGGCTAGGTCAGAATCTTGCAAGCCTGTAAGGCATATGCAATTCGTTTTAAAGAAGTTACGAGCATGCGAGCTCCAAATCAGTGGTGACACACACACACACACACACACACACACACACACACGCACACACACACATGAGTGGGGTCTAATGAACATCTAAGTGTTTATTTCCTGTGTTATTGGTGACCAAGGGCCTATTGCGGTAAACATTGTCAACCACAGGGATTACAACCCATTGGGATTATCATGCAACACTGTGGCCATATACTCAAGGGATGAACAAGTTGCGATGTTATTAGAATTACAAGATAAAGCACTAGCACGAGTATACTAAAAGAAAGAACTAGGGGCGCATAAGGATTATAAAGGAAATTTAGCCCTTGTAGGTCAGCAAAGAGTAATGTTCCTAGAGGCCTAAGTTGGAGGTCACAACACCTGGTTATGTGGAGGAAAGATGTAAAAGCGCTAGGGAAAAGGTGCTAAGGTCACGTGGGACAAGTTGGAATACTGCGAGCCCGTAAGTCTTAAGAAATAAAATTTAAGAAAAATATACGAGCACCATGGCATCTGGGCCTCCATATGGATAACGACATATGTTTAGTGATTAGAAGAGTCTACCACTTTTGAGAATTATGTGCCATATTTGGAAAATACGCCAACCTGACTATTCACCATGAATTGATTATGCTGGCATGGATGAGTCGATAGTTGGTTAGCAAGGCAAAGATGACCACAATGCAAAGAGGCATTAATGTAATCCATGGGAATGGTTGAAGGCAGGAGGCTAAGATAAGAGAGAATCATGACTGTGCAAGATAATTTTAATGGGCATGTCTTTAGCTAAAGCAAGTCACCTTGATTCTTCCATGCAGACCATGAATAATTAAATGGAAGAGGTGGCTCAGAGCAGAAGCTATGATCAAAGTCCAAAAGAGCCATGCCTGAAGTGCAATTTGAGCTTTACAGGAAATGAAGAATGAATGGAGAGCCATATTTTTTATGTAGACAAATTTAATGAGTGATACTCTTTAGGTGTGCTAGACGACTAAGATTTAATTCTCCGCATGGAGAACCACAAAGGTGCACATTATCATACTTAATGTAGCTATATTATTCAGGAAATTTCACATAAAAAAATGATGGATAGCTATGTAGGAGTACACTCTTGGGCATTGAAATTGAAAACATGGAAAAAAGCGTTCCCTATGAATCAGAAGAACAAAACACAAGATTTCCATTGAGCAAGCTGGGGTATGCAACACTATTTTGTGAGATGTGTGGAGAGATATGAGTGTGAACACTATTGAGAGAAGTTTGAGTGTGCTTGTGTTGCATAGAATTGTTCCTAAGATGTTAAGAGAGGAGGAATGTGCTTCTTTTGTAGAGATACAAGTATGAGTATATGCTGGCGAGTAGGTATGAGTGTTTTTGAGGAGAAAAAAGATCCAAAAGGAAGAGGATAACAAAGAATTAAAAATAGGAAGAGAGGCTGCCATTTACATTTAACCTTACTTTCTTATCGAGTGTGGGTTGGATCCTGCAAACTAGTGAGTTGGTGCTTCCATCTTGGTGGATGTCTAAGTAGTGCTTGCATAAATCCAAGGAGCTACAAGCTGGTGCTTACAACAAATCCTTGAATTTTGTGCTTCAATTGGTGCTTCTAGTAGGTTGATCAAACATCTAAAAAAGAAGGGAGTTGGTGCTAGAAAAAAACAAAAGGGAGTTAGTGCTTCTTGTGAGTGGTGGCTCACACAAAACATTGATGTAATAGGGTAGGATCTCTTATTTACATCATATTAACAAACAACCTTTGGTGTTTTTTTTTCTCCCGAAAGTGTTTTTATGTTAAACCTCTGTGTCTCATGTGTTTATTGCTCATGATGTGTGTGATTGAGTCGATTCATAGGGCTGCTACTATGATTTGTTAATGGTTGCTCACTTAGAGAATTCCAAGTTTGAATGTTGTGTGAAAAATTGGCATAAAAGTTAAAATTGTCCTTAATACTAATTCAACCCCCTTCTCAGTATTAACATTATTTCAACAACTACGACCTAATCAGAGGAATCTTGACAAGGATGGAGACTATTTAATAGATTTTCAATAGATAGAAGTATAATCAGATCAAACTATTAGTTAACCAATTAAACATACAAAAAAATTCCAAGTAGACAACCAACACATCATGTCATTATATCAATATGATTCATAATAGTTATAATAAACATATTCGTAAGATGGAATAACATGCTAAATCTTATGGATATCATAGAACGTTAAATTTCACTTCCATAATCACATGGAATAAAACTCAAAATAAACCATACCAATTTCCAACGAGAGCTTTCCGATCAATAATCTCAACAACACACTTTTGATCATAAGATAAATACCAACGATGAGTTTATGCACATAAAACTTACAATCAGAATGATCAAACTCATATGTTGAAGGACCATAACCGTATTAAATAAAATGAATCACCAATAAAAAATAATAACTGAATGCCCTTTCCAAATACATACCATAATCATCTAAGTTAGTTGAGAATCAAATCGGTGAAACAACCCATGTAATATATTATATGCCAAGCGTTGAAACATATCATAAAACCCTAATCAATAATCACATATATCCTATAAGCTGCGCCATAAAATATTTGTCCACAACAAAATATTTGTCCACAACCATGATTCATATATATGTATATTGTAGTGTATAAATATAACATCCAATCACAAACATATAAAGCAAATCTTAGGTTATAACATTACATCAATCCAACCATAAACCTTAGCCATTTTCCACATTGAAGATATGATCAAACATTAATGTTTTTTTTGGAAACCTATGACAAGTAACCTTAGAATAACCATATTTATACAATGATCACGAACTGAATCTTTTTTACAATAATTTAATAATTTATTGCCATGAATTCTTAAGAGGGGTCCCACTTATTAGGTTTCTTAAGAAATAATTATAAGAGAGGTTAATTTTTGAAAAGCGTAATGGTTTGTGAGTTTAATTAGTATTGACCATCGTAAAAATTGATGGCTTCACAAGGAGACTCACAAATCAGGTCAGAATGTAGAATATTTGGTTATACGTGATGTAAGTAATTGTTAAATGAGTAGGTTGCAGGTTGTCCAATTGGAAGGGAAGCATGGGAAACAAGAAATGGGACTCAGAGGTAGAACTTGTAATGACATTTGTAGATAATGATACGGTTCGTCAATTAAGGATTTTCCCTATAATGATAAGGAGGAAGATATCTCGATTCCTCAGTAAAGAATATTGCTTCAAGGAAGTCCTTTTTTCAAAAGGGATACAATGCTTTTAGAAAGTAGAGTGTAAGAAATTAGTAAAGTGTGTGCCCTTTATAATGATTATTTGTTGAAGGGTATTTCCCATGATAAGGTTTCCTGAATGTTAAATTAGACATGCAGTATTAAATTTAATTATTTGTTTCGAAAAACATGAAATTGATTTAAAGAGTTATCAACAAGCAGCAAGATATCGCAGAAAAATAAAACCCAAAAGTTAAAAGAAAGATAAAAGTAGTAAAATATATTAAAATTGAAAGCGAATAATAAGATAAAAATTGTGTACATGATTATGATTTGCCTTAACGATTTATTCTAATTTCCATTCCACGAATAGCTTTAGATGTGAGCCATTAACAGTGAATGTGAGGAGACGATCGCTTAGATATTTCAGAAGATAAGTATTTGGTCCAACAACTGCAGAAATTTTGAAAGGGCTGATCCATAGTTTATGAAATTTATTAGGGTAAGCCGCATCCCACAGAAGCACCTTTGGTCAACAATGAAGTTCACGTGATTAGATTTCTTATCAAAGTATTTCTTAATAGTTATCGCAGATTTTATAAGGAATGATTTAATTCTTTGAGGAACGATATTTGAAGTGAGTTCTCCAGCTTGCATAATCAAATGAAGAGATAGAGGTTCCAGTTCAGTTGGCAGAGTTACTTCTTTCCCATAGAAAATATGGAAAGGAGAAGCACGAGTGGTGTATTTAATGGTGGTTTGATTTGCTCATAATATTTTTTTTAAGATGATATGCTAGATATGTGGTTTGTCATTGATCAACGTTTTTAGAATTTTGATAATATTTTGTTCGTAGATTCAGCCAAACTATTACCCGAGGGTAATACATTGACAAATTAGAATTTTTAACATGATATTGATTGCAAAACTAAGAAAAATGGGAAGACATGCAAGTAGGTCCATTATCTAAAATCGCTTCAAGAGGTAGTCTAAACTGTGAGAAGATATTATTTTATAAAAATTTGATTACTTGTTCATTGCATGCATTTTTCGGAGGAGAAACTTTTGACCACTTAGTGAAATAATCGGTGGATTTTAAAATGAATATATGATGTACAAAAGAGGGATGATTTATGGTTCCAATGAAATCCAATACCCAGTTAGCAAAAGGGTATTCATGAAATCCAATACCCAGTTAGCAAAAGGGTATTCATGAAATATAGGGTGAAGGGGTAGAGCATGAGATATCTCTCTCTCCCGACTGCTTGCTGGAAGTCTTTACAACCTTGTACATATTTATAGTAATCTGTGAAGATAGTATGCCAATAAAATCTAGATCTGAGAATTTTGTGAGCAGTGGCCTTAGCTGCGAAATGACCTCCTATATGTAAATCGTCTTGGGTGGAACCATGAGAGATTGATAAAATATTATTAGCAGCCTTATCATCTACACATCTGAACAACAAACCATCATATGATCTGCCATACAAAATCATATTCAGAATCAAATACTTAGAAGAATCTAGGTGTAAATGTCTGCATTGTAATTCATCCAAATTATTGGGACACTTTTGCTTTTGCAAATAAAAAATAAGGTCACTATACCAGGGGTGGTCTGCTACATCAATCAATTGCTCATTGACTAAAAACGAGGCAAACAATGACTCATCATCAATATTTAAAATTCTCGGCTTAAGATATTGTGATAAGTGTAGTGCCAAGTCACGTTCCCTTATGGTTTTCGAAGTTGAAATCATCAAAGCATGTTCTTGTATCGTGGCCAACCAGTGCACAAGTTTCCCTTAAAGTAAAGTTTGAGATATAAGAAATTTAACATAATTTTCCAAGAATATAATTTTTGAATTTTTTGATATCTTTTATCAATGCAAATGCATGTTTTTCGATTAAAGAACACTTCAACTATTCATCAGAAAAGCTTTGACTCATAAAAGTAATAAGATTTTAATCTCCTAAATCAATTTTCTTCTTAAGAATTCCAGAGACAACGTCCTCAGTTGCATTAGTATAGATAAAGAATTATTTTGTGAAATCTAGTTTGGTTAAGACAAGAGTAGATGTGATAGCGTCTTTGATCTTTATAAAATCATGTTAGGTAGAATCGTCCCACTTAAACTCCTAATTCTGCTTACTTAGGTTATGAATTGGATTGACCATCTTAGAAAATTCTTTTACAAAAAATGGTATGAAGTTAATATTACTCATTAAATATTGAATTTAATTTCTAGAGTTTGGTGGAGGAATATTTTTAATTGCAGTAATACAATCACGATCAATGCTAATTCCTAGCTTTGAGACAATATGTCCTAAAAGTTTCTCAGTTGTAACACCAAAAAAAAATTTCTTAGGGCTAGGGGAATTCAAATCATTGGCATCATAGGAGAACACCAAGGTGGTCAAAATTGTTTGGAATAAACAGCCATATCATCAAGATAGATTTGGATGATCTTCCTGATGAGATCATCGAAATCCAGTTGCCTGTCGTAAAATTCGATCAATGTTTAGCAAGGGAAAATTGCCTTTTAACACTAGCTTTTTTCAAAGCTCTATAATCAATGCAAAGGAGAATATCCTTTTTTTCTTTCTAAATAGGACCAAATTGGCTACCCATTCTAAATACTTTATAATAAAGATAATATGTGCATTAAGAATTTTCTCTTGGTTGCTTGAAGAGAAGTATTAACAAGTCTTTGTCTAGCAGACTTCACATCTAGTTTGATTGGGATAACATGTTATATAATACCATGATCAAAACAACCAAGATCCTCATATGAACAAGCAAAGGCATTTAAGAATTCGTTTAAGAGGGGAACAAACTTTTATTTTTCTTGATCATAACATTGGGCTACAATCTATAATATGTTCGGATCATCATCAGTCCCAATCTTAATTGGGATAGTTTCACCAATATTTCTTTTTGACTCCTCTGTATGATTGTTTTTTTATGTTGGGACATCACTAGGGGAGAAAGGACTAGGGGAAATTTGTTGTATTTTAAAGAAATAATTTGATTATGATCATCTGGTTGATCTTGAAGGAAGACACATATGATTTCATCGTCCTATAACGCTTCCCAATCTTCTTCATTATTTTGAAGATGAGGCATGTACAAGGATTGAAAAATAGAATTAGGCCTACCATGAAAAGTTTGTCGTGAGATACTCTAAGCATAATAAGCTAGTTGATAAACTAAAGCGTTCAATTCCCTGTGAACATGTGTAATATAGAAAGCATCTAAGAAAGAAATATTTTCCCAGCCAACTTGAGTATAGTGCTTCATGATCTTGTTATTAGGAGAGTAAATTTTCTTGAAGAGATTGACAACAAGTTCATAATCACCATAGGTAGTCAAGAATTTTCATCCGGAGGTAATAGCTTGCTCAATTCCAAGAAGGAGGGCTTCAAACTCAAATACATTGTTAGTGCAATAGAATTCAAGCCTATAGGCATATTGGTATGATTTTCCTTGACGCGAGTATAGAAGGATACCTATGTCATTGCCCTTGAGGGATGAGGTTCCATCAAAATGCAGATACCAAATTTGGTCATCAAATTGAGGCTCTGTTGAAGGGGGAATATAGTCTTCTGTAAAAAGATAATAGACAACCATGCCTTGTTCGACTTAATTATGTGGTTGAAATTATATTTTGTTAGAAAATTATATATTACAGAGCAATGGAACACATAAATTATCGTGTAAACACAAACACAAAAAAAATATAAAACAAGAGAGACACAAATATACGTGGTTCATCCAATTTGTTCTACGTACATGGAGAAACAACCAATACTTCCTTTTATATTATCCAAAAAAATGAAGAGATACAACCTAGAACAGATCCACTGTAATTTACTCTTCGCTCACTGTAATTTCCTCTTCGCTCTCTTATAGTCCCCTCTCTCTTTCTATCTCAAAATAATAAAAATACATAGCTACAATACAAATACCTCATATAAAACGAGGGTTGCCTTATAGGGTAAAAAAACATAAATTAACATAACTTATATCGTTATATCATCTGCCTAATGAACGATCTAGATTGACTACGAAATTACAATATTTTACAAGGAAAAATTTCATCTATTTTTAGCTTTGGGGGCACTGCCTCCGAACCCCTTCATGGAGGGGTGTATAGTCTTCCTGGGGTATTCATTCATTTCTTTGATCCATTTTTTTTTGGGTCAAAGTTTTAGAAGATCCAATTGAGAGGTGGGGCTTAGAGAGCCTCACCTTTGATCAATTGCAAATCAACTCCACCATTTGAAATCCAACCTTCAGGCTTGGGTGCATGAGAGGCTTCCACCTGTAGAAACTATATTATAAGAAGATGAACCAAACCATCCTCCAAACCATGAAGGACCATCCAACCGTGTGAGGGAGAATCTCCAACTAATGACAATTGTTTTAAAGCGTGGCCACTTTCTTCTCTCTCCATCATCGACCTAATGCTTGTTTTGTAGAATCCAATTGACTTCGACCAAATTTGTCTTGAATTATAGGGTTATGATGAATAATCTACCAATATCTTCTCCATCTAGAAAAATAGTGGGATACGCTCTAATTCTTTAGCCTACTTCCCCATGCTATTACACCCACCTAACTCCAAGACACTACAACCTAGAAAATATTGTAGCAACATTACGAGTCATCCTAGTCATCCTATGGTTGCCTAATATATCCTATTGCTACATTCCCTTGTATTTGTTTTAATGATGTATTTCCTAATAGCTACCACCTAATCTGAACTAAATTTCCATGCTCTCCCTTCCGGGCATCTCCAAGTTCAATCATGCTTTTCACAATTTAGGCATTTTTTGCCCTAGGGGATTTGGATTTGGAAAAATTCCCCAACTTAAACAAAAACACAATTCGAATTATATAAATGTGTGTGCACCCGTGATAGAGATAAATAAATATTATAATAATGATATTATATGTGTGCTTAATTATAAATAAATAAATTATTAATATTAGAATTAATTTTATAATATATAATAATTTTAATATTAGTTAGTTAAGCTTATATAATGCATCGAGGCCATAGAAATGTTATTATAAATTTGTAAAATGTTATGTAAGGCATTATATAACTTAATTTTATGTTGATTAGCATAAAAAAAAAAATTAAAAAAAATAAATATAATAATCATATATATGTTTGAGTTGTTCATTTGATGGTTTTAGTGATGATGTTTTACAAATGTATGGTATTGCATAGTCTATGGTATTTTTCCAGGATATTTGTTAGGATGAACCCTATATAAAGGTTCAATCAAATCCATTAAGGAATGCAACAATGCTAGGTATATCCATCTTAACTCTAAATTTGATCCTTCTTGATACTTTATAGATCCTTATTTAAGATGAATCTAGACTTGAAAGTATATATATATATAATTTAAGCTAGCATATTTAACTATATTAATGTTGTTGTGATAAACCAATGACTTTTATGAAGAAAAAGTCAATAAAAATAGAAAACTTTTTCCTTTTGAAATGTTCTTTAATAGATTCATAAAGTTAAAAATCCTAAGAAACTCAAAAAAAAAAAAACTCAAAAAAAACTTAAGAGAAGCTCAAAAAACACTCAAGTTTTACTTGATGTTGCACAAAAAGAATCTATGCACCAATAATATAGAAACTAAATAAAATTAAATAATTTAAAAAGTAAGTAACCTGTATTATTAATATAAAACACTATGCACCAATAATATAGAAAATAAATAAAATAAAATAATTTAAAAAATAAGTAGTGTGTATTATTAATATAAAATAATATAACAAATGCAAAAAGTTATATTCAAATTGCTAATTCATATAAAATTATCCAAATACCAAATCAAATTTTAGTGTAACACAAGGAAAAAATTACTTTCAATTTTTTTCTTAATATTTTATATTAATAGATAATTAAATATATAAGTATTTAATATATTATTTTTTATTTTTCTCGTTAATAATGAGTTTTTGTTTATTTGTTTTTTCTTAAATATAAATTTAAGTTTGTAATATTTTTTTATAAATATTATTAATATTACTATTATTTTCAACTTTAACTTTAATTAAAACCATTTAATTATCACATTTCTTGCAAAAATAGAATTTCAAAAACTAGAAGTAAATCACTATGGGATTTTGTTCTATGTTTATGAAAGATATACTTAATACTTAATTATAAATGCAGTTTCACAATATTATGGATATAAATTAGGAAAGAAGTGAGACAAAATGGAGCATGCATGTTTAACTTCCATGATATTATTTACTCTTGTTAATTAGGAAGTGAGACAATCTAGAACATGCATGTTTAACTTACACAATATTAATGTTTAACTTACCTAATATTATTTATTAATATAAATTAGGAAAGAAGTGGAGCATACAATGTTAACTTCCATAATATTATTTATTTGTTCTTATATAAATTTAGAAAACCTGATAAACTCTTAAAAAAAATAATTAAAAAAATTCAAATTTTACTTGATGTTACACAATTTATCTACCAAAAAATTACTCAATTTTTATTACCACTCTACTTTTGAAAAGTTAAAATAAATTACCATACAACTTTGTTAGATTATTAAGAAATGCATGCCTAAAACTTAACCAGAATTCTGATATACGCATATAAAAGAAGTGAGACATAATGGGACATGCATGTTTAACTGAAACTTCTTCACAACTATTTTGTTTTAACGCAATTTAGTTAAGTTAAACTTTGCTCGAGTGGCAAACGTAACCTCTGCTTCAACTTCAATTTCAACTACAGAGGGGTGCAACCCAAGATAAGGTTGATATAAACAGCGACACTAAATATTATATTGTCGTAATATAGTTTCTTCTTAGAGGTTTTAAATATTTGTGAAGGTAGACTAATTACAATTGGGAGAACAGGGTAGTGTTGACATTAAACCAGCATAGATTTATAGTGTTGATAGTAAATTAATATAGATTTATTTGTACTGATTTAATATGAGTTTAGAGGGACAATTTTTTTCATATGAAAACTTTTTTAGAGTAAGGTGTAATTTTTCATTATTTAAATTCTATTTTTGAATGCTATATAGAATATATATAGGATCAAATAAACCTTTTAATCATATAAATATAATAAATACTTAATTCACATTAAAATATTTTATACAACATGTACAAAGAAACATTTTATCAGCTAAACATAGATTTTGAATAGTTTATTTAAATCTCTTATTCAAATATTTTTGAAAACTATTAGGTTTAAACATATTACTCACAATTTTTTTTACTTCTAATTACTTTACAAAATATTCATTTTTTTTTTAAATAATTATAATCCACATTATTTTTCTATTTTTAGCAGGGATTGACGAACAAACTTGCACATTCCCCTCATACCGGATTGTAGAATAAGCTTCTAGAGTCAATTACAATTAATTGTCCTTGATATACCTGGGAACGAGATTTTTTCATTACCACAAGATGTATTGGCTGCTGTGGATTACCCTATTGGGGTGAAATTTGGAATGGGTACATTCGATGGTATAGATGAAATAGAGTACCAAAGAAATCCTCTTTACTTCATTCCAATGTGCTTAAAATATCTCAATTCTATGATACCTTATTGTCTGAGTTGGTCCTCGGAGACGAAGCGGCCTTATGAAATCACTATAAGAAGCGGATATAGTGGTGAGATTTATATTAAATGTATTGTGTTCATGTATTCTTCTCACGCAGGCAAGCACTTGTGTTTCTCCAATGTGGATGAAGCCTTGTCCATTTTACCAGCTCCTTCTTAGATCTTGTTTCAGCGATGCATGAAGGCATGTATGGAATATTTGAATGTTGTTCCTTGGAGCACTAAATAAGAATTCAAACTCAGAGCCCTTTTACTCTCTTTGAAGTTAAATATTTTAGGTGATTTAAGTGATAGACTAGGCATGAGCCAATGCAACCCGGATCTTAGGGGTCCTAAGATGCTCGAGCAGACTCTTTTGAAAATGTATTATGACAGCCCTAAAGCTTGTTCTGCACTTTCATGGACAGTCAATGTGATTTTGTGATGAAACTGGTATTGAATATATTTTGTGAAGATATTGTGAATTGTTGGAATTGGTATTGAATATATTTTGTAAAAAGGTTTATGGTTATACAAAAATTCACAAGCATTAGTAAAATTTCCAAATAGGTAAGGGTGAATGTATGAAGGCGAGTTACACTTTCGTGAGAAATGCGCTCAAAAATTTCACTCTCCCACAAGTTTGGTCGAACTTTTCATAAGTTTGGCCAAAATTTTGAAATTACTTCGACCGACTTTTTTCTGCCGTTAATCGAACTTATTCCACTGTCTATGTTGATGACAACAATAACTGGATTTTTGGTCGGATGTGGAGAAACCGAAGTTAAAAGTTCGACCAAACTAACAGTTCGATTGAACTTTGTTTTAATAAATATAGCGGCCAACAGACTAACGTAAGATTTCCGTCATTTTTTTTGTGACCGTTTGTGGGTTATGCTCGTCCGCTCTGCATCTGTGCTCGTCTGCTCTGCGTTTTTTCTCTTCTGTCTGTGCTTGTCTACTCTGTGCCTGTGCTCGACCACTCTACACGTGTGATCTTCCTAGTATTCTTCGAAGCAACTTTTTCTTTACTCAATGTTTTCCATGCTGTTGTTGTTCATGTTTTCCATGTTGTTGTATGCACAATTATATTTTACTTTCCATATGTACTTTCCTAATATTCATAGATGTAACAAAAGAGAATTTGAATTACTGATATTTAATTTTGGATCTGGCCAATAGATTAGTCCAAAGAACAGAAACAGAAATGTTTGGATAGATAAAGAATTAGAAAAAAAAAATCCAAAACTTTTTCAATACTATTTTTATATTGTTGAAAATAAAATTTTTCAAAAACTTACTTATAAAATGTAAAGCAGAGTAATCATGGTCACACATTATACCCACGACTTTAAATAAATTATAATATGTGTTAAAAAAAAATTCATTCCAATACAATGTATACAATTTCTAAGAGGTATACCCAACGGAGTATCACCAAACCACTTAGGTTGATAAAATAAATTGTATTGTTAAGTCCAGTGAGCTATATCTAGTCAAACGACAGTTTTATTTTTTTTACATACTCTAATAGTTACTGTTGTGTAAGGTAATAAGAGCTACATAATCGTGGGTATGTTTGTCTTAAGAGGTAAATAAAGGAAATTTTTATTGGGTCTTCCTTATGAGAAGTGAGTGTAATTGTTACATGTTACAAGTAAAAATTAAATAATCATAACACTTCATATATTAAGCTATTTATTCGAAAGACCATGTTGAGCTATCTGCAACTCCTTTGTATTATTACTTAATGGAAATTTGTTTTGTTTGAGCCTGGTTGAGTTTATGTTACTCATATTTAAATATTTTACATATTTTGATATACTTTACTTGAGTGTCATAATGGTAGATGTTAACATAAGCGATGTTTTTTTGTTCAAAATTTATATAATTTTTATAAAAAAATATATATAATTTTCTTTTTATTTATTTATTATATTAAAATAAGATTATATACCGAATAGATTCACTTTTCCAGCCTTGAGCTGGTTTAAACAACTCGCTTAAATTTGGCCTATTATTATCCTTCAATTCATCCTTAGTTAGTTTAAATAGCTCGCTTAATGCCAACCTATCCTTATTTGTTGAAAACAAATTTATTATAGTCAAACCATCCTCATTTTCCTCAGTCAGTGCGCTTAGAGTTGGTCCATCCTTATTGGTCTCAATGAGCTCTCTTTGAGCCACCCCATCCTCATTTTCCCCAAACAAATCATATAGATCTAGAGTGTCCTCGTCCACCTAAAATAACTCACTTAGGTCTAGCATATCCTCATCTAGCCCATATGCGAGTGAAAATTATTGTGTGATGAATTCCTTAATAAATTTGAAATCATCTAATTCACTTTCACTATTGGGGAAATCCTTCATTTCCTACTCTTTTGTGATAACCAATGACTCTTGTTCAAATTCATTCAATAAAAAATCCATAAATTTTTGCAAAAATTCTCAGAGGTCACTCAAAAGAGAAAACAAAGTCATTGAGTTAGGAAAAAAATAGAACACAAATTTATAGATCAAGAACATTAATGAGAAATGAGTAAAACATGTAGTTGTTGTTCCTTCAGTTTGCACAACTTGTCTTTAAGCCTGTGAGATGTCCAAGTGGGATTTCTTCTATTTTTCTGTCTTTTCCATGGTGAGTCTCTATTTGTGCTTTTGAAAGGCATTTTTATAACATTATTTGTTAATGTAATGAAGAGCCATAGGTTCAATATCATAGAACATTAGAGTAACCTTACATATGGAGCCCAAAATGGAATCCAATGCATCAAAGCACCTTTTTGATTCAACATAATGCTCTGAAAAAAGTCGATGTGAATTCAAGCAATTTTAATGATTTCTTTGATTGTAGTAGAGACTTCAACTCTATAGTGAATCTCCTTTTGATCGAGGAATACCTGTAGTATGCAATCATTAATTTTTAATAGATTATAAATGATGTTGGTAAGACCCTTCTTGACATCAATTTCCCTGTGATTTATGAAAATATCATACTGCAACTTTTTTTTTTTATCTTCATTATAAGTATCCATAAAAATATAAATAGATATGGCATCATATCAGAGTGAGGGGCCTATTTGAAATATGAGAGAGATTGATGAAGCAATGAGAAAAGATTGAAAAATATGAGTAAAGGCCATGATAGTATTTAAAGATATATACATAAACAAATTGGACATGAATTCATGTAGTTAGATTATTTTTAATGTAACAAAATCAATTCCTGTCCAATTTGCTTTTGTCCTATTCTATATGGTTGCTGTTGTTGTTCATGTTTGCCCTGCTGTTCTATGCACAATTATATTGTACATTCCATATGCATAATCCTATTCTATATGGTATAATGCATAGGATTATAA
>CM076578.1:1759721200-1759846575 GCA_034641835.2 Pinus albicaulis
ATGACTAAATTAATGACTAAATCAGTGACTAAATTAATGACCAAATATACAACTAGACAACAAAATTGAGATAACCAATTAATGACTAAGCTAAAAACGACCAAAAGTTGGTCGCGTTATAAGATACTGTAAATTAGCTACTATTGGTCACCGACCGAAAATTAGTCGTTTATATGCAAATTTAAGTCGTTTTTTTAGTAACTAATTAACTGTTTTGTCTAGTGTGAGGTTCTCCTTCCTGTATTGAATCCTCGTTGTTCAGCATAATATCCATCAATCCAAATTCTTCATTCCATGGATTAAATTCTTCCACAGAATTCTCCTCCTCTTTTAATTGACTATCCAATGGTAGCAATTTTTCTTCAGCATTAACAAAATTTTCATTCATAAAACAGTTGTTAAAACAAAAATCATAAGGCCCCAGTGCCTTTCTTTCCTCTACCAGCATTTCAGTATGTTGTCCTAAAATTCCTTCCTTCTCTATCAGCACATCAGTATGTTGATTCACCTTTCCAAAAGAATTCTCTGAAGAATTCTCAAGACTGTCAACAAGTCTTTCATTCACACCATCTATCCCCATGATCTTCTCCCGTTCACTGTAGTGAACTCTGCCTTCTGCAATATCTATTTCATACTCTGAATTCTCCAACAAATATTCCAGCAATGCAATTTCTCTGTGGCATTGTTGAAGTATTTCATCATCACTTATAGTCCCTGCATTCATACACAAACTTTCATTTTGTATACCAGGAGCTTCAACAGCCTCAACTGGTGTTTCACATATCAGTTCTTCAAACTGATCCTCTCCTTCTTCATTCAAAATAATTTCTTCCTGTGCTGCAACAGGTTTCATCATAAATGTATCAATGCTTCCTTTAGTCAAGAGACATTCTCCAACATTGAATTCTTCTTCAGAGTATTCATCTCCTGAGAGATACTTCTTCATACTTGTGAATGCTTCACAATATTGCTCATCCTCCTCTGTAAAACCTGTAATCACCTCACAATTTTTAGATTCAAAAATACAAGGATTTACATCATTCAGTTGATCTAGACTTGTCTAATAACTCAGGAAATCATCAATAATTTCCTCTCCAGCAAGACAAACTTCTTGTTGTCTTAAACCTCCACCATGGTTCATAAGATATTTTGCAGATCTCTATTCTTCATCTGTACTCTGTTCTGCTTCACAAACAGAAAATTCTCTTCTCAACTCAGCTACTCTGAGTTCTGCACATTCCAACTATACATCCATCCTCTGTTCAAGATTTCTCATCTTCTCTGCAAACATACAAAAATCATTAAATGTAAAGTCATTTTACCTCTTGGTCTCACTTGAAGTTTCAGTCTTCAAGTTCTTCTCCAAATACTCAATCATCTTGAGTATTCTCTCTTTCTGTTGAGCATGTATCATCTGCTCTTTCTTCATCTATAGCCCATGCCACTTTACTTTCTTCTTCATGAGCCAACCAACTCTATGGCTTTCCTCTATCATATTTTCCAGTTTATTAAACTGTTCTCTAATCTCAGCTATCTCTTTCCAATATTCTGCATCAGTCAATTTCTTCCTCATACCATTTGTCCTGGCATCTTCTTCCTCTTTTCTGTTGTGGCCTCTCTCAGAACCTCTGCTATGAATTTTGGAAGTCATCTTCCCCTCCATGAGTTCCTCACTCATAAGTTGCACCAAGCCTCTGCAACATCAAGCTCTCCTGCTGCCACTTACCTCGCCAATCCTTTCCTCTGGATCTAGTCTTTTGGAAAGTACTGGTCCCCTATCTGTTGGAACCTTCTGAGCACTCTCTTCTGCTCTCTCTAGGCCTCACTCTGCAACTTTTCAAGAACACATCTTTTCTTATTTCATCCGACCTCTGTTGGGAATTCTCTAGGTTCTGCCACACTTTCTTCTTCACTTTAGAATCCTCTAATGGACTCTTTCATCACTGCTCTCAAAGCTATGATCTGCTTTTGTTGAGATTTCTTCAATTTTCTGCAATCTGAATTCTGCAAACAATTATTCAAACCAGAGTCAAATAATGCTCGTCAAATCACCTTCCAAGATCCCTGTGTGATCTTGATGTTCCTCTCACTTGCACTGCATCTCTGTATGCTGCAATCTTTATCAGTTTTCAAAAATCTGATTTCTTTTCATCACACATGCAATTTATAAAAACTTTGAACCTTCAAAGAGCTATTCTATCTCTAATACCACATGATGGTGGGGTACCCTGCTTAACCACATATTCCACTATCAATGCATATAAAATGCAATCCAAATTAATGCCCCAAATCAATCTCAAGGTCTCATGCATATAAAAATGCACCTCCATTAATTTTCCTGGACTGGAAATTTAATTGTGCAAGCTTATAATTCAGTTAATCCCCAATATGAAGGTTTCTTCGCTCTTTTAACTTCAGTCATAAACCCCATCAATACAAACTTATGCGCAGTAGTTGTTCCCTGTTTATAAATTCTGATTTAAACCATAAGAAAATCTCTTTATCAAAGGGTTTTCTCCTTTCAATTATTCCAACCGGAAAACCTGGTTAACCTTGTTCTAATATGATACTTGCCTTCATATTAGACATTGTATATTGTACTATGGCGTAACCATCAAGCTCTTAACATACCCTATATTCCTTAAGTCCAAAATATATATACATATATGGCCACAATATTTTCATATATCCTTACCCTTTTCGCTCCTATGGGTTAGTCTTATTAACCCATATAAACTTCCTACCATTCAATTTTGTGGATTAAACTTCAACTACCCCCATATATGTTTACACTCACATTTTCATAAACCCAACTATTTAAAGGATTAAAACGAGTCCCACAGGTTATTAACAAATTCCAGCTCCCAACATAAAACAACCCATCGCATTTATTTTATAATGCAATTGGACTCAAATCACATTACATGCAATTCTGGTCCCAAAACCCATTCAACGCATATCAATTCCCATACCTTGTTAACTTCCAAGAAACTTGACAATGCGAACGCCCTTTGATCTTTCGCCTTCACCATCGAAATGAAATCACGCAAGTAACTTGCACGTGCCTTGGACTTCAAAAGTTACGCGATATAAACGGTTTTTAAAAACCGCTTCTTGCCACGCGTCCCTCACTGAGCCATATCACGTTCCATTTCACAAAAACAACTTACCAGTTATAAGCTACGCGAAATCCACTTGTGGTTTCAAGAACCCACTCTCACTTTTCACCCGCTTATGGTTAAAACTCCCAGTTCCACATTCTATCAACGCGCAGTTCCACTTCTATCAACTCGTAGATCCACTTTAACTTCATGATTCCACCTAAACGCTATGAGTCGACCTTCTCAACATCGTTCTCAACAAATAGACTCGATGCAAAATTTAACAAGCACAGATGCAATCTTTGAACTCCGACTTATTGAATTGGACCCATCAAAACAGAGTATTAGTAATCAGAGATTACCATGTTGTGCCATTCATAAGAAAAGATCGAAATCCATCGAATCTTTGTATTGAACCCTTTACAAAAAGAGTTACATGCATTTAATTAAGAATGTAGATTCAATTGGTTCGAATTAACACAATGTGTATATCATATAACCCCATATCGAATTCTAGATTAGGAATTCGTCTTTCCTACTGTGGTCATCGATCCTTGCAGTGATCGATGACTGCAAGCTCTTGAAACTTCCTCAAAGTTATATGAACCCTTTTTGTATTCAACTTAAAACCCCATGATTGATATTAACAGTGCCCATTAATCAACATCGATTTTCCAATTACATACAGAGCATCATTAAACCCCAATTACTGAGTCTTATTCATACATAGTTCACGGAGATTAAAACATTCTCACACAGAAATGAAATCAACCAATTCTCATGTAATATTGAAACCAATCCTTTCATATATACAAATGAATCCACTTACAAACTTCTTGTTTGACCAAATCTTCAATCCGATGGCCCTTATACCTCACTACTCTGTCTCCTACCTGATCTCTCCAGGTTTTTTCATTAATGCCTTTGAGGCTTACACTTATACATGATGGTAATGAATCGATTCAGCTCCTACAATGACTCAACAAAACTCTTGAAATCCTGAAATCCTAAATTTAGCCTAACTCCCTAAATTTACTGAACTGACTCTTCACATTCCTAGCTAATCGACCTCCCCTCATGTTCTCCAATGATTTGAGAAAATTTACAATTCTCTCACTATATTTATTCAAAAATACTAATAATTACATAAGAAATTAGAAACATCAGACCCCCCTATGTCTATGAAAATACAAAGTATTTTTTTGGAACCTAATGCCCCTGCATCATAATACTAGATCTGGATTGCCTCGGAAGTCAACACCTGTGTATGCATACTCATCGACGGCGACGATCTATCGTCGGAATCCGGTGAAGAATGAAGTCGAGAACAGAACGTTCGATTGGCCTGCATGCCGACCCATGAGTTCTACCCATCTCTGCATTCAAGGATCTCTAGGACTAAATATATCCAATGTTGCATGTTGTGGTTGCATCAGTGGAATCTGTTCCAAAGCGAAGGAGATAAGGATTGAACCATAACTAAAAATTTTCTTCCTTCCTCCCTTTGCTTTATTTATTTTTTCCTTTATCTGAGATAGAACAACTTCAAACCAATTGAAGACTATTGGCTCTAACCACTCTAGTGCATACTGCATATAATATATGTTCGCTACATGTAGTGTAATGGTGCCAACAAGTTTAGTAATCGTGAAAAGGATGGTTCTCAAAGGAAAATCCCTCACATCCCGGATGTTTATTTTCCCATATTTGCTAGGTTCTGACCCTGGATAGCAATACTGCATAACATAATCCCTCACTGTCTCTCCTCTAATGGTAGACCCTGTGAGAGAAATGGGCAAACCTCTCCTCGACAAACCTGTGAGAAAATACACATCCTCAAATATTATGGACAACACTTGATTTTTTATATGAAATGCCTCTATCGTTGGATCCCATGTTCAAACTAAGAACTCTAAGAGTTCTATTTTTTGCCTCATTCCCAACAATTTGAAGTACTTAAGTAGCCCACAATATCTTAAGGCTCTTACAGTACCCAGATCATTCAAGGAAATCATATCTTGTTCTTCATGCTCTCTTTCTCTCCATGTAATCGTCACTATAATTCGATGGAAACCTGAAAATCAACCATAAGATCCATTAGATACCATTCATTGCAAAAAACTAGGCAAATTTTGGACACAGCATGAAAACCAAAAAATTAAACTGCGCCCAACGCACTCTCTGGGCTGAGACAGTGTGTTGCACATGCAAGTACCCTTCACTGTACCTTCTATGCAATGCAGGTTTCGACATTCAGGGGTGTGTTGCCCTCATTTTGGGCAGAATTTACCCTAGGGGCCTCAAAACCCTAAAAATTTTCAAATAATGGGAATGAAATGAATACTAAAGGAAAGAGGAGGTTCATGGCACTAACCTGGATCAAACGGCGACGAAATACGTCCACAGAAATGACCGTAATCAACGACTAAAGTTTGGGGGGAAATCAGGTTTAGAGCTCCAAAATGCAAATGGTAACTATGGAATGGTAAAAATGAATAGTGAAACTACTTTATATAGTCATTTAATTATTTGCGAGTTAAATTTATTGCAATGACTATATTTTTATTATGTTTTTATCATGAAATAGGTATTTTTAATCCCTTTGATGTTGTTCTGAACAGGAAATACAACTGATGAACAAATTAGTCGTGAAGATTTATTCAAAGAATGACTTGACCACAAAGCATACTTTTTCTCCTTATTTTTCGAGCTTTGTTAAAAATGAAAAAGGATTTGAAGCACACTTTTATCTCTTTTTCAACCTTCGATAACAACGAAAAAGGAACCCTTGGAGTCTTCTTTTAGCTCTTTTCAGACTCCGATAATGTGAAAATATTGTTGAGCACTTGTCATTTCAAGCTCGTTAAAGTAAATGAATTGATATCTACTCAGTATAAGTTTAACCCTTTTCTGGACTGAGATGGATTATTTACGAAAAATGAATACCTTGGTTAAACATGACCAAAGAGGTTCTCTTAGAGATTATTTTACACTTTTTCGGATATGAGTGACAAATTTACGAAAAAGTACTTTTGGATTTCTCTTTCATCCTCTTTTTCAGACTCTCTCAGACTATGAAAAAGGACCGAGCTATCATTGTCGTTAAGCTCGTTAAAACATAAAATAGCGACGGGCTTGTCGATCATGGCAAGAATCGAGTTTCATTCATCACTAGACTCGTTAAATTATTAAATAGTGATACATTATTCGCCCGAAGGGTTGAATTATAGATCAAGCAAATGTTATCCTCCTCAAGCTTGCAAAAAAATAAAGAGGTACTGGTCGACAAATGACCGGGGAAAATTTGGGAAAAGTAAAGTTTATTTTTGGTAGCAAGTCGCTCTTGAACATGACACTTCTTTCACTCCATGTCCATGACTGTTTGGGTTGGGTAATCATCTTGACAGTTCATTCACACCTATGGTTCATCATACCTTCACTTTGGTTTTGGGTCAATGCTGCAAACTCATCACAGTGTCACTGATATGTTCAAGAGAAGTCATCCAGTTATTAAAAACTCATCCATCTGCAATACTCGTAAACCTTCATTTTCATGACCGTCATCCCTGAAAATTGCTATATCAAGTCATATCCTTGTCTTCGAAATCAATAAATATTGTTTTGCAATAAGGTGACTTCATGTCGACAACAAATCAATATCCAGGAAGTTCACTTAGAAACATCAAATTCCAGTACCATGAGGATTGTTACAGCATTGACAAGATCCTCGCTTTCGGACCTTTGACCGAAATATTTTGTTTGGCGTTCGACATCAAATCATCTATTCACGCCTTACGAAATTTACTGTAGTACCTTGAGGGCCATTGACATTAATGGTGGTTCTCTCAAGTTTTTTAATAGCTCACATTATTGGCTGGTAATCAAAAAATGTCTTTCCATGTTTGACGACAAATCATATATTCGCATGGCTAGACTTGTACCCGAATGATCAAGTGAACAAGATAAGAAGACCCTGGATCTAGTTTCATCCATTTGGGCTGCGATTTTAGGATTTTTGTACACATCATCTGTACGGTGACCTTACATACATATTTTCATCCAAACATGGGCCTATATCTGTAGGAGTGTCTACATCTGGGCAACATTCCAATGTAGATGACTTTCTGAATTATGTACATGTTATTAGATTGTTTTATGTGCTGAACATGGGAATGCCTACCCTCAGCAATTATGATCAATAGAGGATATATCATCATGAAATTTATTGTAATATTGATGCAGGTGACCACTCTGCTTCCTTTCCAGGCTCATCACAATGTAAAGCATCTCAATCAAATGTTCTTATTATTTGGATCTCATGCTTTAGGGGGAAATTGTTATAGGTCAATTTGGGCACCATTACCAATGACCTGGTTAACTGGGCATCATCTCCAAGACCAATGATCAAGGGTCTATAATTCCCTATCATTTCAGTTGCTATATTCCCTAAGACAAGAAACAAGACAAATAAAGAAAGACTTTCATCAAGCAAAGGTTTCCATGGTTTGAAGCTTATTGTATAGCATATGATGGCTCACCAACGCAAGCTCTAAGGGGCCTAAGTGCGTTGCATATGCAGGTAGTCCCATGCAAGGCTACTCTGCAAAGCACTTCCCGACATTCACAGGTGTGTTGGTCACATTGGGAGTGAAATTCTCATTGTTCCAGAATCTCCACTTGGCTAGTGCCTTCTAGAAGAGTTCACATGTGTCAAGCTTCAGATCCAAGTGTCCATTTGAAATCTACATGATTGGAAAAATTTCTTGCCTATTTTTGGAATGTTATTAATTTCCAAGCAACCTATAGTTCATCTATAAATTGAACATAGATCTAAGTGTTTGAGGAGGAAAATTTTGAGTAGAGAAATTCTGGAGAATTTTCAATTGAGAGATAGATTTGTGAAGCTGCTACTGAAGAGATTTATGTTGTGATGAGACTTGGGAAATTTGCTGGAAGGTCACTTCAAATCAGTCACTAGGTTGTAACCTTTCCTTCTATCATCAATAAAGAGTAGTTCTTATTTTTCCGTACATGCATCTGTATTGACTTTGATTTTCCATATTGTAAGATCTTGGTTGATGAATGTAGTTTATGCTTTACTGATTTAGCTAACTAGCTTGAATAGATATCTATATTATTGCATCTTCTGTTGTTTCAGTGTTATTTCTTGTAGGAATCATTCAGCTCACAAACTTCTTGAATTTCAAGCTGCAACAGAAGTGACAGAAGGATCCATTTGGAAGCGGCTGAACAAGTAAGCCTCCAATCCTCTTTGTGTACCTAATCTGAGTTAGGAGAAATGGTAGTATAGTCTTTCACCTATTTTTCTAGACTAGCACCTGTCTAGGGAAGTGTACTTTATCCGTAGATTACAATTCTACCCCAACATACAACTTCTTCAAAATATCCAAGCTCAAATTGTAAGATTTCACTCATGGATGCTAGATACCTTTGGCATCTATTCAGATTCTTTCTTTCACAGAATGTCCCCGAGAGTGTCCATGAGCCATGATAGCCTTTTCCTCATTGAAGGAGGTGGATCAATAGGGTCCATCGATCCTTCAACATCGAGCATCATCTCATCCTTTGATTCTTCTTGATTTGTAGGCCTTGCTTCGTGATCTTCCTTAGATATCAGAAGATTTATTACATTCCTCAGGGAAGAATCTTCGTCAAAGGTAACATCATGGAATATCTCCACTTCCCTTTGACCAGGTGTTACACATCATTTTGTCACTGTCTCTTCAATCCCTCACCCTGCATATTGGAGGGTCTTTCCCGTGACCTGTGAGCAGTGTCATACTCTGTAAACACCTTCTTTGCATCCTTCTGCATAAGGACATCATTTATCCTGTTGAACATTTCCTCAAAAAGCACACAAAAACCTATGTTTTGGCATTGGCACGGGTAGCCAGTTCATCCCTTGCACCAATAGGGAGGATTTACACTAGAGCCCACGCCACCTGGTGCTCTGTCTCTTTGTTGTACCCACGGCAGCCTTTTTGGGAATGTTTTTTAAAAAATTAGAGGTGGAAGTTTCCTTTAACGACCTTAGGGATGAGTCACACGAAGTGGTTAAACTTGATAAGCCTCGGATATCTTCCTTTAGGTAGTGGTTTTTACCTCCCATGGAATATTCTTTGAAGATAGGACTCCCCACCATGATTATAGGGATCCTAACCTCTCCTTCTCCCTCTATATAAACAGGCCTTCTCCCTTTACAAAAGCTAGCGGAACATATAGCCAAGAAGCTGAACTTGGAGAAGATATACTATAGTTGAGTAATCGTTATCGAGAAGGTAGAACCAAGGAGAATTCCAAAGAGAGAGCCCCATCTGAATTCCTGATGAGCCTTTGTGAGAGGCGCTCCGCTGGAACCCTGCTAGAGGAGACCGCAACGTCAAAGCTTGGTTGTACTCCTCCTTCCTTTCATTAATATACTCGAATATGGTATTGGTTCCATCATTGTGTTATGTTTATTGATGCAATTGATTTAGTCTTCTTTGACTGACTGATAGTTACGAATGTGAAATAGTATGTTGTATATTATCTTTGTTTCTTGTGTATGTGCAGGTATCGGAGAATTAGAACGCGTGGATCATGATTTGTCGAACTAGGAGCGAGACGCAACCACTCTTTCCAACGACACAACAGCGTAGGACCTCTGGTAAGTTATCTATCAAGTCTCTGTCCATTCGTTAACTAGGAATCAATGTTATAGCGTGTCTTGTTTGTGGCTAGACCCACTCTAGGGCTAGTGGGATTGCCTCTGTCCACAGAGGGGATTTACCTCACCAACACCAGGCACATAGACTCTACAGGCCTTTAAAGTTTCGTTGTAGCACACAAACATTGTGGTCTACCTGTTGATGCCAGCTTCTCTGCAAAAGTTCTTGAACTTGTTCGTCTCATATTCAGTGCCATTATCGGTCCTCATTATCTTGATCTTCTTCCTTGTTAGATTTTCCACCAAGGCTTTGAAGGTACGAAACCACATGAAAGCCTCATCCTTCTTATTTAAGAATTATATCTAGGTTTTGCAAGAGAAGTCATCTATGAATGTCATATAATAAGAACATCCTCCCGAGGATGTCACTGATAGCATACCAGATAGATCATAATGTATCACTTGCAAGACATTAGATGTCTTTGTGACACTTGAGGGGAAAGGTCCCCTTGTATGATTTCCTTCGGCACAACCCTGAAATACACCTTCATGATCATTTGTGAACTCAGGCATCCCTGTCACCACCTTCCCTTCTTCGGGAAGGGATTTCAAGTGAATGTGTCCAAACCTCTGGTGCCATAGTTTAGTATGTCAGATAGTATCACACGCCATCGCTCCTAGTGGACTTCCTCCACCCTGGTAGAGTGTATCAACTCTAAACCCAATCGTGATAGCTTCCTTGAAACTCTTCTTCTAGATACGCACCTTCCCATCAATGAATGCCACATTGAAACCTTTGTCTTTTATGGCCGAAATAGAGACAAGGTTCTTCTTCAAATCAAGTACATATAGTACATCTTGTAGGTGGAGGATTTGACCTTGAGACAGGTGGAGGGTCACAATCCATGTCCCTTTCACATGATATGTGGCATTATCTCCAAGTATAATTTTCAGATTAACATTCTTCTCAACCATGTCATAAAGTGATTCTTTGAACCCAGTGATGTGCCTTGAGGCACCACTATCTATCAACCAGACATCGATAGTTATGGGTGGAGATGTAGCAGAGAGGGTAGATACAAGAATGAATTCATTTCTTTTATCATCAACAACATTTGATTCCTCATACCTAGAATTTCTCAACCTTTTGAAAGGTTTCCCATTTCCACCAGAGGAATCCTTCCTCTTTCCTTCAAACCTGTTTTTCCTTTAATTTCCATTCCTCCAGTTGTTGTTGTCATTATCATCAGGAGAATCCTTCTTGAAAGGGAATTATGTAGCATAGTGGTTGATCTTGTGACATGTGTAACATTTACCTTTTCTTCCCTTGGGCCCCTGCTCTTCCTTTGTTCCTTAGACCACAAAAGTTCTTCTTCTTAGCACGAGCAGTGAAGGAAATATTTCCTTCATTTTCATATTACTTCATCCTTATCTATTCTTGTACGCATTGTAGGTTTTAACCCTAAACAGAAATTATCTACACACGAATATTATAACATAAAATAAACAAAAGCGAGAGAATAAAACATAAAACAGATAAACACAAAGATTTTCCCCTGGATCCCAAATTGGGACGACCAGCTTGATTTTTCATTATATTCCTTTTAGTGTTACAACACATATATATACATGTTGAAGCATACATAAACACCAATCCATTAACCCTGGATTAGAACATAACCATAGTTCCTTGACCTGACTACAAAATACTGTGGGCCGAAACCATCACTCCCAAACCACATGTGCACAAAATCATGCACAAAACATGTAAGAGTCCGCCAAAGAGGGTCCGCACACAAACAATTTTGTTGAGGCGCGCCCGACCCCAATAGTGGGCCGTCCCCTCGTGGACTGGCTGCTACTGCACAATTTACTACCACAGGCTAGTCGTCAAAGAATATAACACATACCCAAAATTTTCCCACTGTTTTTCCAGTAAATATGTAGGGAGAGCGGAATATTGGGCCAATTTTGCAACACCCATTGTTTCTCTACACCAAGAGAACTTCTAAGTGCTCACAGACTTCATCAATGCATCTGCAACATTCTTCAAAGTGTCCACCTTTACCAGCAACACCCTTTTAGCCTCAACCATATCTCTAACAAAGTGATATTGAACATAAATATGCTTTGTCTCTGAATGGTAAGCAGGGTTCTTAGCCAAGAAAATTGCACTTTGGCTATCACAGTCTATCCTTATAGCTTGTTGTACCAACCCCATATTTGAACACAATCTTTTCAACCAAACTGCTTCCTTGCTTGCATGAGTGGCTGTTATGTATTATGCCTCTGTAGTTGAAAGAGCCACTACAAACTGTCTTTTACTCATCCAACTGACTGCGCCTCCAAATAGGCTAAACACATACCCACTTGTAGATCTTCTTTGGTCCAGATATCTAGCCCATTCTACATCAAAAAAACCATGAATGTCCAACATTCTTTCCAATCCTGGTCTTCCTTGGTAGCACAAGCCATAATCACTAGTGCCACGTAAATATCTGAAAACCCGCTTCATTGTTGTCCAATGCTCCTTCCCTGGGTTTGACATAAACCTACTCAGTACTCCCACTGCATGTGCAATGTCTGGTCTAGTACATACCATTGCATACATTAGGCTACCCACTGCACTTTCATATGGAACATGGGACATATCCTCCTCTTCTTCCTTTGTCTTGGGACACTATTTAGCAGATAGCTTTACACCTACAAGAATAGAAACATTCACCGGTTTACTATCCTTCATATTGAACCTCTGCAATATAGTCTCGACATACTTCCTCTGGTTTAACTAGAGCTTCCTCTTTTCTCGATCTCTCTTAATTTCCATGCCCAAAATATAGTTTGCAGCACCAAGATCCTTCATGTCGAATTTGGAGAACAGCTGGGTCTTAAAATCTTGGATAATTTCTTTGTCATTTCCAATCAACAACATATCATCCACATACAAGACCAAATAAATAACATGGTCACCAATTAATTTAAAATAAACACAGTGATCCTCCTTGCTTCTAGTGAAGCCAAGTCCCCGTATATAAGTATCAAATTTCTGATACCACATCCTTGGTGACTGTTTTAACCCATACAGAGACTTCTTCAACCTGCACACCAGTTCTTTCTTACCCTTCACCATAAAGCCTTCAGGTTGCTTCATGTAGATCTCCTCTTCTAGATCCTTGTGAAGAAATGTTGTCTTCACATCCATCTGTTCTATCTCAAAATCAAATGCAGCAGCAACAGATAAAAGTAATCTAATAGAAGTAACTTTGGCGACAGGAGAAAAAATATCACCAAAATCAATTCCCGGCACCTGGGAATAACCTTTTGCTACCAACCGAGCTTTGTATTTCTCCACCTTGCCTTCTACATTCATCTTCTTCTTAAACACCCATTTTCTCCCGATGGGCTTCCTTCCAACCGGCAACTCCACCAGATCCCATGCCTCATTTTTGTGCAAGGATGCCATTTCATCAACCATGGCCTCCTTCCATAGTTTCCATCCTCTGAATCTACTACCTCCCTGACATTTCTGGGATCATCATCAGTTATAGTTAAGGCAAAACCTGAACAGAAAGCAGATGGACTATACCTTTCTGGTTTCCTTCTTTCTCGAACTGATCTTCTCAAAGCTGGAGTTTGTGGCTCTTCCTCTTATGAATCTTCTTCTGCTGTAGAGTCTGATTCATACTCCTTTAGCTCAAACTCTATCTTCTCAGGTTCCTTTGGTATGATTTCATGTTTAACAACATCTTTCACCTCTCTAAACACCACATCTCGGCTGTACACAACCTTCCTTGTTTCCGGGTTCCAAAGCATGTAACCTTTTAAACCATCCTTATACCCAGTAAGATGCACCTTTCAAATTTATTATCCGACTTGGTCCTTTTCTCCTTTGGAACATGTACATATGCATCACATCCAAATACCCTTAGATGTGAAAGAGGGTTCTTACAGATTCCTTACCTCATGTGGAGTCTTATCCTCCAACAACGATGAAGGTGATACGTTAACCAAGTAACATACGGTCTCCACTACCTCTACAATTATTGTCCCTAACCGGTACCCACTTCAAGCATGCTTCTTGCCTTTCCATCGATTGTTACCCCATTCATTCTTTCTGCAACTCCGTTTCTTTGACAACTCCGTTTCTTTGAGGTGTGTATGGTGTCTTGGCACATGCATGCCCATACTCTTACAGAACTCTTCAAATTCCTTCTTGCAGAACTCCCCACCATTATCTGTCCTTAGCGCTTTTATCTTCTTCTCTATATGGTTTTCCACCAGAGCCTTAAATTCTTTAAATTTGTCAAAGACTTCAGATTTCTTCCTCAAGAAATATATCCATGTATTCCTTGAGAAGTCATCTATGAATGAAACATAGTACACAAACTTTCCCAGTGAAGGAACTAACATAGGTCCAAACACATCACTGTGCACAAGTTCTAATATCTTGTTCGCCCTCTTAGCACCAGAAGGAAAACTCACCCGATTCTGCTTCCCATATACACAATGTTCACAGAAATCGAAATCGAGAGAGAAATTAGACATACCTTCTACCATACCATTTCTATGCAGTATCCGAAGGCCCTTCTCTCCAATATGTCCAAGCCTTTGATGCCATAGCATGGTCTTTTCTCCAGAGACAGCTAGGCTTTCCGCTCCACTTTCAGGAACCATAGAACTGTTACACCCATCAATAACAGTGCTACCTTGTAGCTTGTACAGAGTTCTAGTCCGAACTCCCCGCATTAATACCAGTGCTCCCCGAACCATCTTGCAGGCATCTTTCTCGAACACTGTTTTTACACCTGCATCATCCATCTTGCTTACAGAAATAAGATTTCTAGCCAATGCAGGAATATGCAAAACACCAGGAAGTGTTCTAATCCTTCCACCTTGTAGCTTCAGCTTGACCTTTCCACGTCCGATGATTCTGGCCTTCCTATCATCCCCTAGGAAGACATCACCACCATCATATTTCTCATACTCGCAGAACCACTCCCGATGGGGAGTGAAGTGAAAGGATGCACCTGAGTCAATCAACCATGACTCATGATCTACATGTGTATTTGAAGAAGAATCCAAATACACATCCCCACCTTCATCAGAGGTGGTTTTTTCCTCTACAGAAGGAGCATCATCAAATCCCTTTCCTTTCTCAGGAGCTTTAGATATGTAGTCCTTTTTGTAGTGCCCTTCCTTTCCGCATTTCCAGCATACCTTTACAAACTTTCCAGGCGATTTAGATCTCCCTCTAGATTTGGATCTCCCACTCGAAACCTTATTCTTGTTTCTATTTTGGGACCTTCCTCGTACATATAAGGCATCTCCATTCTGGACCTCCATATTTCTCCATCTCATTTCCTCCGACAACAAGGCTGAGACAATGTCATCAAAATTCAAGGTAGTTGTATTGCTACCTATTGCAATAACCAGACTGTCCCACGAATATGCTAGAGAACACAACAAACTGATGCACTTATCTTCATTTGATATTTTAATATCAACAGATGACAGCTGACTTACCACAGTATTGAAGGCATTCAGATTCTCTTTCACCAAGTCTCCATACTTCATCCTCAGGTTATACATCTTTTTCCGCAGGAACAACTTATTCACCAGAGACTTAGATTGGTACAAAGTCCCAAGTTTTTCCCAAAAATTCTTCACCGTAGCTTCCCCATATACATTCAACAATACTAAATTTGAGACACACAACTGTATTGTGCTCTTAGCCTTCTGATCCAATTTCTTCCATTCTTCATCTGACATTGCCATCGGTTTAGTACCCGGATCTACCACGATCCACTAATATTTATCCACCAGCAGATCCTCCATCTTGAGCTTCCATAACTCAAAACTCTAACCATTAAATTTCTTGATCTCTATCTTTCCGCCGCTTGCCATCTTCTTTCACCTTAAGAATTGATCCCGCAGATCTCCCACTGAACAAGGTCTACCTCAAGCCCAAGAAAAAAACCCTCAGCAGCAAAGGCGTCCCCTTGAAGCTGAAGCATCTCTGATACCAAATGTAGGTTTTAACCCTGAACAGAAATTATCTACACACGAATCTTATAACAGAAAATAAACAATAGCGAGAGCATAAAACATAAAATAGATAAACACAAAGATTTTCCCCTGGATCCCAAATCGGGATGACCAGCTTGATTTTTCATTATATTCCTTTTAGTGTTACAACACACATATATACATGCCGAAGCATACATAAACCCCAATCCATTAACCCTGGATTAGAACATAACCGTAGTTCCCTTGACCGGATCTACAAAATACCAGGGGTCGAAAACCATCGTACCCCAAAACCATGTGCAAAATCATGCACAAAACATGGGTGGGTCCGCCTATGAGTGGGTCTGCACACCAAACAAATTTTCACTGGGGCGCTGCCCCGGACCCCAACAGTGGGGGTTGCCTCCCCCCTTGTGACCCCCCTGCTGTGCCTGGCGTAACGTACAGCGCGTGGGGCTAGTCGTGGAAAGAATATAACACATACCCAACACGCATATCGATAATATTTCATCAAAATCAGGTATCACATTGTTATTGATAATCACAGTGTTGAATTCATGCCATTTGGATGAGAGACCTCCAAGTGTGGTGAGAACCATCTCTCAATCAGCTATTGTCTCCCCAATAACTATAAGATTATTCTTGATTTCAATCAGCTTCAGAAAATATGATTGAATGGATTCATCCCTGCCTTTATTTAGATTATTCAGTTGGTTCTTGAAGAATAGGACTTGATTTGCATTATTTTCCTTGAACATGTTGACCAACTTATCATACATCTCCTTGGATGTGTGTAGCTCGGATATGTAGGCTACCAGAATCTTATGAATTGATTCCATGATCATCAGCTTTTCTTTGATTTCCCCCTTCTTATATTTTGACTTGGTGGTAGCAGGGGCAGTGGATGGAAGCTCTTGGATTTTAACCTGCACATATTCCATGGCATCTTGGTCTTCCAACATAAGATCCAATTTCATATTCCAAGCATGGAATTCTTCCTTCCCAGTCTATTTTTCATCAGCTTTAAAGCCATTGTAGTTTGAGGTACCCATGCTCTTCTTCAGTGATTTCTACAAACTTGGGCTTTGTCTTCACCTCAACTCTGATACCATGTAAATTTTTGTAGCTGTTCTATGCTTGATGCAACTTTACTTTTATCTCCAATTTCAAACATCAATCACATAAACAAGAAAGTAAAATGTTGATAGAACATACCAGTAGATCGACAGAAGATAAGCTAAAAATATATGTGTGTTGGTGCATTACGGCAGTCAATAGGATGCTTCAACCAACAAAGTCTCAATACGGTCAGCCAACCAAAAGTGTCACACAACCCTCTCAGACAGCTATACTAGTCAACCAAAATTCAACCAAAGTCAATGCTATCCCAGTCAACGATCAATGCAAAACAGCAACAGAAAAAATTCAAAGCATTTTAGTCAAAGTCAACGTCCAACCTCGATTTATGTGCCAATAAATGTAGATTTCAGAAATCAAAATTTTGGGACAAATTTGGGTCAGTTTGACCAAGCATTGACCAAAGTCAACTCTATTCAACTCTGCACTGAAAAACCCAAGGTCGAAAAACAGAAATCTTCTTGCTACGTTTTCCCACGTGTGGATGAAGAAGAGACTCCAATAGATGAATGAACCAATCAGATGAGGAGAGATAATGTGATGTGATGGATGAGTGAAAATGACCTCCAATGTTGACCTATTTATATCCATCAATGAGGGTGTGTGACACAATTGTTGGGGCTTCAAGCCTACGTTTCATTTCAGGCCGACCTGCACATATTTTGAATAAATTCAAAATAAATGTTCTTCTCATCAGATCAAGATGATATTTAGATCAATCTTGCACCTCTCCAAAAGAGGAATCCAATAAAAATATTGGCATCTTCATCTGAGCATAAAAACATATATTTTGGACCTAGTTGTCCAAAATTAACAATAACACTATGTTTTCATCACTGGACTACAACCATAGACTTATTGATTTTAGGAAGTTTCTTCTTCATGTTTTTTGGTTGCAAATATTTTTTTGGTGAACTCCTTTTCTCGTTCAAAATGTGATGAATCCACTCCATTAGTTTCGATCAATGATTGATGTTTCTCTAGCTATCTCATCAGATCCATGCGCCTTTTATTTGGAAGTTGGAATTTCCTCTTTAACCACGATCTCAATTCCTATTTAACAACCTTTAATTTCCCCTCCCAAAAAAATTTTGGGGACTCAATCAGTGGGATCGTCCATGTGGGTCTCATTAGTTCACTTACTCCATCCTTCTTTAACCAAACTAGATTGTATTTGAATGAGGTTGCACCCAAATCCCTTGCACTCTATATAGTGAAGTAGATGAGGCGATGATTGAAATACCCTTGTGTTGTAATATTATAGTAGCATTTAAGGCCTTTAAGGGGCTAACTGCAGTGTAGGATTAACCTATCCAATCGGGTTGCAATATGGTCCAACCCACACCTTTAATTCGACTAAGTATTTTTTGCTGCCTTAGGAGGGATGTCAACTGGATCCCAACCATTGATAAAATATTCCATCCTTTCCCTAAAGGGGGCATATATTGGGCATCCTCCTCGCTTTTCTTTTCATCTCAAAATGGTATTAAATTCACCCCCCATTATGCAATTGGAATTAAATGTATGGATAGAATTAGGGGAGTCCCAGAACTCACTTTTTCTCCATAAAACACTAGAACATAAACATTGATGACTAGATACACTCTCTTGTAACTTTTCTTTCGACAATTGTTGTTATCCAAAACTGTGTTTTCAAACTATATATTAAATTGAAATGAATATCAAACCAGTACATACCAAACCTCTTGAAGCACCATGTGGGTGTTTTTTTAGTCCTGTGCTTTGTCTCCAAAATCCTTGTGCTACTTTTCGCTTTGCCTTTTATTTGAGCTTTGTCTCCTAGAGAAATAAAATCCATGGCATTTATTACTTCACTAGATCTCTAATTTCTTGGGTTTTTTGCGAGATTCCAAACCCCATTATGTTCAAAGACAAGACTATTATTTATTAAGGGGGTTTTGTGAAGAACCTCCCATTTTTTCTAATTTTTCCATTGTTATGAAACCATCTCCAAAATTATAAGAAAAGAGAGATCAACGCCTTAGAAATAAGCCACTTAGAGGGGGAAACCACCTTTACATTCATAAATGAACAATTATTGGATGATACAAATGACAAAACCTCCTCTCTATATATAGGATTCCATGGGGTCACAATATAATCCTAACCAACCTAAAAATAATAATGTAAGGGCACAATAATAACAATATGGGGGTTACAGGGGTACAACAATAACAATAAGGGGGCTACACTAACAACAATAAGGGACTACACTAGTAATATTGGGACCTAACATGCCCCTCTCCTTCAAAAAAGTGTTGTCCTCAATTCTTGAGTAGCTTTGGATGCTTCTGTATAAAATTCTCATCCTCCCATGTATAATCTTCAGTGGGTAAGTTCTTCCACTTGATGAGATACTTTGAAATTGATCGATTCCGTAGATGTCGAGTTCTTGTTTCTGTGACTGCTTCAGGTTCCAATATGATTTTTCCTTCCTCATGAATGTTGGGCAATAGCGTTTGAACTAGAATTTTATAACCTGTAACCTTCTTTAAGCATGAAACATAGAAAATTGGATGCACTCAAGAAGAAACAGGAAGCTCCAATTTGTATGACGTAGTACCAATGTTTTCTAACACCTTGTAAGGACCATAGTACTTTGGAGATAATTTATTATCCTTCTTATCTTTCTTAAGGAACATTTTCTTGTATGGTTGTAGCTGTAAAAATACCCAATCTCCTACATCAAAACTTCTCTCACTGTGATGTTGATCTGCCTATTGTTTCATTCGATTTTGTGCCAAATTTAGGTTATCCTTTAAGAGTTGGAGAACTTGTTGTTGATGCTCAATGTGACCTTCCACTACTTGAACCTTAGAATTTTCTATTAAAGATGATGTCATGGATGGTGGATGATATCCATAGAGTGCCATAAATGGGGTCATTTTTGCTGTAGTATGGAAGGAATTGTTATACCACCATTCAGTCAGAGGCAACCACTTGACCCATTGTGTTTGTTTATCATATAAAAAACAACGAATATATCCTTCCAAACATTTGTTCACTATCTCAGTTTTCCCATCGAATTGAGGATGATAAGATGAGCTATGAGCTAGTTGAGTACCCAAACAAGAAAATAATTCCGTCCAAAAATTTCTAGTAAAAATGGGATCTCTTTCACTTACAATAATCATTTGGGTTCCATGTAGCTTTTGAATTGTTTCCATAAATGCAGTATCAACTGTACTTGATTTAAATGGATTAGATAATACACAAATGTGTGGATACTTGGTAAGTCTATCAACTACCACCATGATGAGACTCTTTCCTTTGGACTTAGGTAAACCTGTGATAAAATACATTGAAATCTCCTCCCAACATTGACTTGGAATGGATAAAGGTTGTAGAAGACCTGGGTTCTTAATTGTCTCAACTTTATTTTGATGGAAAACCGAACATTGCACCACAAAATTTTGAATAGCATATTTAAGGCCATCCCAAAAAAATTCTTTCTTCACCGTGTGGTAAGTTTTTAAAAATAATAAGTGTCCTCCTAAGGGAGAAGTGTGCAATTCAAAAAGAATCTTTTTGTTTTAGTTTGGAATTATTAAAAATTTATAAGCAATATTTGTACCATAAGGAATCATTTTTCCAGCTAAATGTATCAGATGTACTAGGATCTTGCTGCAAATTTTGAATGAGTGTACACACTTCTACGTCCTTCTTCCATTCATCCTTTGCTTCAGTTATCCAATATGGTTGGATAATATAAATGGCACAAATAAATTCTTCCACCTCTTCATTATTTCTTGAGAGTGCATCTGCAACAACATTTAGCTTCCCTTTTTGTAGATGATTTCAAATTCATAATACAACATCTTTATGACCCATTTTTTCTGCACTTTTGAAGATAGTATTTCTTCAAAAAAGTATTTAAGATTATTATGATCATTTTTTACCTTGAAGTGTCTTCCCATTAAGTAAGGTTGTCACTTCTTTAGTTCATGTAGTATTGCCAACATTTCCTCTTCATAAATAGATTTTTGTAAATGCTTTCCTTTGATTGTATGACTTCCAAAAGCAACGGGTCTTACCTCTTGCATTAAAACAACATCAATTCCATTTCCTAAGGCATAAAATTCCATAATAAAGTTTTTTGTGAAGTCTGGTGTAGCTAAGACCGGTGCTAGGCACATTGCCACTTTAACATGTTCAAAGGCCTTAGTTGCTTCACGAGTCCATGAAAATGCATCTTTCTTCAATAATGTTGTTAGAAGTGTTGCTATTATCCCATAATTCTTAACAAACTTGCGATAATACCCTATTAACCTGAGAAATCCTCACAAATTGTTTATGGTTGTGGGGGCTTTCCATTGCTTAATATCTTTAATTTTGTTAGGGTCTACCTTAACACCCTCGTGATATACAATATGACCCAGATATTCCACCTCTTGTATTCCAAAGAAACATTTGGAGGTTTTTGCATATAATTGTTTCTCCTCCAATAGTTTGAGCACCCTATCAACATGTTGAACATGATCCTTCCAAGACCTGTTGTAGATTATTATATCAACAAAAAATACTACCACAAATTTTTTAAGGAAGGGTTTGAAAATGGAATTCATCAACCCTTGAAATGTAGAAGGTGCATTGGTAAGGCCAAAATGAATAACCAAAATTTCATAATGACCCTCACGAGTTCAAAATGCTATTTTCGGAATATCTTCAGTCTTCATTCTAATTTGATGATATCCTGGAAGAAGATCCAACTTGGTAAAATAAATTTCTCCATGTAATTCATCCAATAATTCATCAATCACCGGAATGGGAAATTTATCTTTAATAGTGAGCTTATTGAGCTCCCTGTAATCTGGACACATGCACCATGATCCATCCTTCTTATGCACTGGATTAGAGAAAGAAGTTTGACTTAGTTGAATTATACCAACCTCTAACATTTCTGCAATCATATGTTCAATTTCACTCTTTTGGACATAAGGATATCTATAAGGCTTGATGTTTCGAGGAACACTTCCTGGAATCAAATAAATAGCATGATAATTATCACGATTGAGTGGGATTCCTTTGGTAGTTTCAAACACATTGGAATGATTTTCCAAGACTTTTTGGAGATCTGGAGAAATATATTATTTTGATGTTGGAACTTCTAGTGAGCATAATTGTGCAATTACACCTCATTGTTATTTCTTTATAAGCTTTTTCATTAGATTAGAGATTATTATCTTTCTCGTCTTCCCTGTGATACCCCATAATTCAACTTCCTTTCCTTCTGAGAAACATTTCAAGAAAATTTCTTGAAAATTAAAAGCTACCATCCCCAGAGATTGTAACCATTGTACTCCTAGTACAACATCGGCACCTCCCATTGGGATGGAAATAATTGGAATATTCAATATATATTCCCCCATGGTTAGCTTGATATTATGGCATTTTCTAGATAAATTTATAGTTCCTCCATTTGCAACCATCACTTGACATTCTAGTGCTAGGTATAGTAATAAATTCAATTCCTTGGCTACCTTACAATGAATAAAATTATGGGTACTACTCGAGTCAATCAACACTATTACCTTTTTCTTCTTGATATGTCCTTCTATCCTGAGATTTTCAGCAGTGGTAATTCCTACCAATGCATTACAGTATATGGTCAGACTCATTTCTTCTTTATCTAGGGTTGATTCCTGGTCTATATCCTCTTCTTTTGAAGTTTCTTATTTATTTTATTCCTCCTCTTCACAATATATGTAAAATAATTTCTTCTCAACACACTTATGACCTTTAGTGTCTTTGTTATCACAACTGTAGCAAAGCCCTTTTGCTCTTTTTTCTTCCAATTTTTGTGGAGTCAACCTTGTAGGTTTTGGAAGTCTAGGAGTAGCAACACTTCCATATTTATAGATGTGAGTGGTAGGCTTCGTTGTTTCCATAATTTTACATTCAAATTTTCTTGCCAACTTGAATTCCTTCTCCAATGAATCAGGTTCCCAAAGGCGAACCTCATGTTGGATGTTATCCTTTAAAGTCCCTATGAAGACCTCAATCATGTGTTCCTCTAGAATATCAGCTACCCTTATATTCAAATCTTGGAAGTCCTCAATGTGCTCCACCACTGAACCCTTTTGTTTGAGATTTATCAATTGGCTAAAGAAGGTGTTTCTCTTTGTATCCTCATAATGTGATATCATTTTCTTCGTAAAGATTTACCAAGTGAAAATATTTTTACGGGAGAAAAGCCCTTGATACCATACAAATGTTTATTGTTCTAAATATAAAATTTCAAGGTGTACCTCTTGTGTGTTTTTCACATTATTGAGATCAAAATATTGCTCCATATGTAGTATCCATGTTGCGAGATCATTGCCATCAGACTTCCTCATATCTATCTTTGGAATATGGTAGGTCTTTTATCCACCATTATAGTTTATGAAATCACGATTAAAATTTATTTTGTTCTCATCATGATTTTTCTCTACTATATTTTTTCCACTAGGAATCATTTATTATATCAACTTTTTCAAATCTTCCATGTCTGCTTTTATATCATTCTTCATCTCTTCCATGTCTTACATGCCATTATTCAAACCATCCATCTTACCTTCCATGCATTTCTTCAAACCATCCATATTATCTTCCACGCCCTTCTTCAAACCATCCATCTTAGGTTCCACTCCTTTCTTCAAAACTTCCATTTCATTTTTTGTTCCTCTTTGTGAGAGAGAAATTTGGTGCACTTGCTCTTGTAATTTTGATATATCATGTTGCACTTCTTCCACTTCATGAGTCATAGTAGAGTATTTTGAGGGCTTAATTGGTGTTTAATTATTTTTAGGGGGAATTTTAGAACCTAATACTGATATATATGCTTCAATATGCCCTTAGAATCACTTCAAACTAATTTTTCAAACAATACTTATGCAATTTGAAAAACAAACACACACACATTTTTCTTACTTTTGAGGAGCTTGATATTAAAACTAAATTATCTCTGTGATTTTAGATCTTAAATACCTGAAATTCGGTCATATAGTAGCCCTCTGAATCTTATTTCAAATGCCATAGGTCTGGCCTAATTTGGATTCTTCAAGGAAAATTTATGCCAAATCTCTCACAATGACCTAATTATGGACTGGTTAAGTAGAGCAAACTTGTATGGCATGCCACATGTCATTGTTTTGTCCTTTGTCTCTGAAATTGATACACAAGAAGCTAAAATATGTGTACTTTCAAACACTTTTACATAATTCCAATCTGATGCTCATAGAGAGATTTATGAAGATTTTCCCAAGGTCACCTATTTTAGATGAAATTTAGGAGCCTGCAAAAACCCTAACTTCCACAGATCATATCTTTGAAAAGATTGTGAACCAAGATCTGCAATTTTTATGCGAAGTTCCTCAGGATTTCATCGAAATGGTTCTTTGTTTTTCGTGTCTGAGCCCATGTAGAAACAAAGTTATAGCGGAAATTTCACGATGACCTGTTTGAAGCAGGGAAACCCTAGAATTCAAAGCTCCGATACCAAATGTTATGAAACCAGCTCCAAAAATAGAAGAAAAGAGAGATCAAAACATTATAAACAAGCCACTTCGAGGTGGAAACCTCCTTTACATTACATTAATGAATAATTCATGGATTGTAAAAATGAAAAAAACTACTTTCTATATATAGTAGTCCATGGGGTCACAATATAATCCTAGTCGACCTAACAATAATAATGTAAGGGCACAATAATAACAATATGGGGGTTACATGGGTACAACAATAACAATAAGGTGGATACACTAACAGCAATACGGGACTACACTAGTAATATAGGGACCTAACATCCATTCCCTTGGTGCCTTTCATATTTATAATTTTAGATATTATTGGTTGATTCCCCATTTTTTATTATGTTCCACTTCTCTCTCTGGGATTACTTTATTAGGAGGTCACCTTTTCTTCTTCTGGGTATTTTAATTTTCATGACGACTATTGTTGTATGCCAATTTCTAATTTTCAAACATATTTCTTATGGTTACCCCAATAGGTGGATTTTTCCCAACCACATTTATCGATTGAGGGGTGGAGAGGGCTAGTTGAGTTGTCTCCTCAATCAGAGTCGACTGAGGTGGATCTGGTCGTAGGTTCTTATCTCCTTCTTCCTCATTTATCTCGCCTTATTTAAATACCTCTATCATTTCTTACTCATTTGGATCTCCCTCTTCCTACTCTATATTATTCAGATCTTGATCATTTTGAGTGGATTTTTACAAGGAGTTAAACAAATTCGTTGAGGTGGATGCTCCATTATTTCTCTTCCCTTGATTTTTCTCTATTTATTAATTACTTCTGTTGTTTTTGTTTCTATTCCCCCCTCTTTTCTGTGTCTGCCATTGGCCTCATTTTTCTATTGGGGGAATACTATTTACATGGCACCTTCTTGCAATGCCTAGAAAAGTGCTCGTATTCATGGTAATATTGGAATTTAAATGGGATTTTCTCATAGTCTAGGGTTTGGAAATGGGTCCATCCACCTAGCATGAGATTACTATGAGGGTAACCCATTTTATCGATATACTTGCACACAAAACTTTTCACATGCAAAATGAGATCCTTTGGATTTTGTTTGATTCAAATACCACCCTACCATGTTTCCAATAGATCTGAAGCAGTCATCACTCCAACGGGACATCCAAAGCTAAATGAATTTTACCCAATCAGGAATCGCTATGAGAATGTATTTATCTGAGTTGAAATATAACAACCATTGATTGAGATACATACCTCTTGATCTAAGAAAATATGGCCCATTCTGGAAGACAACGTCTCTATCCTCTTTAAACTCAAATAAGAAGGCGAAGAATCCATTCCCACATGCATATAACCTAATATTTCCTTTCATCTTCAGTCTCCATGTTTGATCCATCCAAAATTCCATAGAAAAAGGGGATGGACACATTCCTATAAAATTTCAAATAAGTTCTCTTTTAGCAAACACCACGGTCATTCTCTTGGTCCCTGCCGAGAGTTCCACTGAGGGGATTGAATCAACCTTTTTCTACAAACCTAGATTGTTATTATTTTGTTTTAGGATGCTTGGAGAGGGTGTCCAAAATTATTTGGAACACCGAAGTATCATTTGTAGGTGGAGGAAGGGGAGGGACCCCCTTCGAGGACACCATCGAGGGTCAAATTTAGAGTAAAGGGTGCGAATAGGGATTAGCAGAACTGCACAATGAGAACTCTATGATACTACTTTAAAAAATCATTATTAAAGTCATCATTTTAAAGGATTATTTTCGTTTCATAAATTTCAATGGGGAAGGGTATTATTCTGAGTTTTATTCTATAGTTTATAGACAACAATAGTAAATTTCCATGAAGAACCACCAAGGAATAGATTTTCTCTAATAGGAACTATGTTATTTGAATATTTTACAATATCCTTGTTAACATAATTGATACATATAAGGAATTGATGAATTTGAGTTTTATCTATGACTTCATTAGTATAAGAGGTTATTTTGGAAACTATTGGTAGTTTCATTCAACTAACTATGGTGGTTTTTTGTGATGATATTCAATGGTGGTTTTCCTTTGGTGGTCTTCTATGGCGGTTTTCATTTAAATTCAATTCATTTATTAGGAATTTTTTAAAAAAAAATTTATATGTGCATTTTTCAATTCAAATCAAGCTGGAAATAATCAATGCATTTTTCATTTTAGAAGAAGCAATGAGAACCATTTGAGGGAAGAAAAATTACCTCAACAATAAGAAATTTTGCAATGACTCCTATGACCCATGTGCTAGTGGAAGGGTGGCAGTTGCCAACATCCTCGATCGAGCTATTTTGGCCACAATTTGTGCATAAAATTTGTGCACAAATCGTGACAAGGGGTTTAAGAAGTTAAAGGATCTCAATCAAGCTTCCAACTTAATTGAGCTCATTTTTGCATGGATTACCATGTAAAATAGCTCATTTTAAAAAATCCATGCCCTTTGTTTTTGCGGGGATTTTAAAAAAATAAATGGATGTAGCCTATATCTCAATCAAATTCCTAAGTAACCACATGTTACATATGAGCTCGATCGAGGGTTTGTTTTATAACTCGACCGAGCAATACTTTAGCCCTCAAATAGCTCGATTGAGTTCTTAAAAAGTGCTCAAAAAAAATGATTTTCTTTGCCTACCACCCCATGTGCTTGCGAACGGATCTAAATAACTTCCATGGGTTCACCCTTATCAAACTTCCTAATCTAATATAAGTGCTTTATATGAACCCCTATGCATTTAACTATTGCGTAATCATTGTATAAATGTTGGTTGTGTTATTAAAATGCTTGAACTAATTATGAGGAATGTTATTCCTACCTAAGTCCATAGGAATGGTTTAATTATTATTTGAATGATGAATAATGAGTAATATATGTGCCTATTTCTAAGCTTAAATACATTCTAAACGCCAGATTCACCTACAATGTAAAATAAGTGGTGTACTTATGATGTTGTGAATGCAAACTCACTATAAGGACTATGTTTTGGTTACATAGTTTGTATGATGAGTGAACTCTTCCATGTTCATTATATAATTATATCCATGTAATTTATATACATATATATGTTGGTACTGCTAGTAAAATGCATATATGCCATGAGGAGTATATTCCCATTCATGGTTGTGGTAAGAGAAAGGGTTATTCTCAACTATTACTAATTATACCTATGATATAAAACTTGTATTATGTAAAAGGGTTATGCCACTAAGGGCCTGTGTCATGCATCAAATTCAACAGGAGTTGAACACACAAACACACGCACATATATAATAGCCTGAGTGTGGAAAAAATTCACCTTTTGTGAGTGTGCTCATGCCTATGCACAGGGACCCAGTATAGCAAGGCTGCCAAAATTCAAATATGATGTCTAAAATTTTTGGGAAGAGGATTTTCATATGTATAATGTAAGCTCAAATGATAGAGTGTAATGGTTATGTATCGTAGGTCGTATATACATATAAATATATAGAGGGTGACCAAGTCAGTTTGAGATGATAACAACATGATAATATTATTTCAAGAACACACCAGAGGCATGAAGGCATAAGCCTTAATGGATAATCCTTGAGAGTGGTGAAAATGAGTAATTATATGAAGAAAAAAAATGTGTGTGTGTGTGTGTGTATATATATATATCATCTTTAAGGTCTATAATTGAGAGACGAAGATCCCTATGACAAACTATGTTAAAATTCCAATCAGTGCCATGGTTTTAGGAGGGGGAAAAATTTGATGAGGGACTCTCCCCCTCATTTTTTGTACCTCGAGAGGTATCCTCTCCCCCTCATTTTTTTGATTTGGATCAGATGAATGCCCATTATTGATCAGTAGGAATGGAAACAAGGGATGAGACAACGATGACCTGCCCTAGCGACATCATAAGGGGGGTGGGGTCCTCATTTCAATCCCATCCACCAATACCTCTACTCGATGTGGGTTGTTAATTGGTCAAGGAGGCGGGGGGTTTCTATATATATATATATATATATATATATATATATATATATATATCAGTGGGATCCAAAACAAGGTTACAAATGTAGACCGACAGGGACATGGGTTCACGAAGTGGAAATGCTACATATGTAGGCATGATGACATGGAACTTCCCTGAATTATGGGGACCACATGGTTACTAGGTGGTAGCGCAATGCTGACATTTTCCGAATGCAACGGTGATTCTTTTTTTAAGTTTGAGGAGTTTGAAAAAAAAAAGTTTGAAATTTTATGACTCAATTTCCATGAATATATTATGGAGATCGGGTCAATGTTAGTGACATATTCTTGTACCCATTGTATGTTTTCAAAGTAATTAAGTTAATAGTGTGCATTGATTTAAATGTAAGAACAAAAAAATTGTTGATGATGTGCATTGAATCATTTGCTATAGTAATTCAACCATAAACAAAATACTTGAATTTTCATCTCAAAAAAATTGCTGATGATGCACATTGAATCATGTGATATATTAATTCAAACATAGATAAAATACTTGAATTTTCATCTTAAATTAAATGTTCACTTACATGAAATGTTTGTACTTGACTACATTCTTATTATTCCTATTTTTAGTCATTCAAAATTGTTAGTCACTTTCCATTCCAACTAGGTAATAGAAAACAAATACCATTAAATTTCCTTGGTGTTTTACACTCGGTCAGTCACAATGATTGACATTGGAGAAAGTTACTATTAATATTGAAGAGTAAGAGTACTTGAAATTAATCCCAAAAACCTCTAAAACCAAAATACATCCAAAAAAATGTCCTTTGAAAAATAAGCCCAAAACCTCTAAAAACAATGAAAATTAATCCCAAAACCTCTAAAAACAAGATACCTTCAAAAAAATATCATTTGAAAATTAAGCCCAAAAAACATCCAAAAAATGTATCACATACCACCCTAAAGATTTGAATTTACTACGATTTTAAAGTGTAAGTGTAACCCAACTTCCAAAAATAGCTCAACTTAAAGATTTGAATTTACTATGATTTTAACCACCCTTTTCATATGATTGATGTCTAAAAGTAGAAAAAATAACCAGTATACAATAAGAAAAATAGAATAAAATAGTTTGAAAATAATGAAAACTATTTATAATTGAATGCATTCTTATTATTCACATTTTCTATCATTAACATTGTTATATTATCATTTTGCATTCAAAATTTTTATTTCATTATTTTTTATTATTCAAGTTTTTAATAGTATCTATCATTTTTTTAAAATGAGATAACTAAGGAAATTTAAAAATTAAAATGACCTTATGCATATTTAAAATTATGTAAATAACTAGATGTTAAAAAAATTCACTGAGCACCAAATATTTCAAGTGCCAAGAGAGATCAAAACTGTCATGGTGCAAACCTTTTCTCATGTTTTGAAATCATCCTAGATCCATCTTAACGCCAAATATTTTAAGTTCCAAGAGGGATCAAAACTCTCGAAAAGGTGAAAACCACATTTTCTCATGTTTGCCAAGAGGGATCAAAACTCTCAAGGTGCAAACATTTTCTCATGTTTTGCAATAAAAAAGGAGGTTTGTACGTTGAAAAATTTGATCCCTCTCAATACTTAATAGATTTTGGGTTAATATAAATCTAGGTTGGTTAAATATTTATGCAGTGATTTTTTATCCTTATGATTTGCATACCTATGTAAATATCATAATTATTAACATTTACCTTCCTCCATAATTTAAGCAAGGCTATGTGAAGACTTACTAATGGTTACCACCCACCAAAATTTATTGCTTCTTGTCACAACAAGACCATAGGATTTGATTTTCCTATTTACCACTATTAATTTAGCATTGACCAATATATATTATAATTTTTTACGCATTTTTTTCACAAACATAATTTTGAAGTGAATATTTACCCTCTATAGCTTAAATGTTAGATGTTAGAAGTAGGCATTTCTTAAATTCAATTTTTTTATATTGTGATATTGTTTTTATCAATACAATTACAAATAATTTTTTAGATTAAAAAAAAAATCGTTATATATATATCAAATTCAAATCCATTCTACAACACATAGCCATGTATATTCACCCTTATTTTACCATGCATATTATTAACTTATGAACAATACCACTTATCCAGAAACCATAACTCATTTCAAAATCAAAAAAAAAAAAATTATAATTAAATCTAAAAGCAAAAAGATATGGGAAGATGTTTTAGTGGTGTACAAGTTTGTAAACATTTATATGTAGGCTCAATAAAAAAATATTTAATGTCCAAAAGAAAAAAGATATGGGAAGATGTTTTAGTGGTGTACAAGTTTGTAAACATTGACATGTGGGCTCAATAAAAAATAGTTAAGGTTTAAATGTAATTTCCTCGAAAGGCACTCTTTAACCCAGATATTCTAATGTCATGTATACATTTTGATCATAGACATAAAATATTAAAGATTGACAATTAATGTTTGAGATTGTAAACTTCTGTGAACCATATCATATTAAAATAAATCTTCCAGGAAATCACATGAGAGATTGACAATTAATCTTTTACATTTTCAATGTCTCATAGATTGCATTGGTCTTAGTGGAAAAATCATCATCATCAATAAAACATTTTGATTTAGTAAAATTATATAAAACTAAAACTAAAAATTAAATTAAATTAAAAATTAAAAAAAAAAATTATTATTTGTGAGTGTATATTTTTACAAGAGTTAGTCATATTGATACATGTTTATAGATAAATGTTGTGTGCTAGTTTAATGATGTCCTATGTTTCAAGTGGTCTCGCCACCCATCTTCAAGGATCTTCAAGAATTCAAGTAAAGCATGATAGATTGGAAAATAGTGTTGAGTATTATAAAGAAAAAGCCAACTAGTAAACTTTGATATTAACTTTAAAGGATCAAAAGTTAGCATTAAACATTTCTCTAGAGACATAAAATATTCATTAAAAAGAATTTGGTTGCAGTTTAAATGTATTTATTAAAAATAAAGTTCGATGACACGCTCTGTCCATAATTTTTTTAAATAATATAAAGATAAAAAAAAATTTATATATATATATATATATATATATATATATATATATATATATATATAAGTTTTCATTATAATATATTTATTAAAAATATAAATAAAGAATATTTATTAAACAATATCTTGATGACCAATTAAAAATACAGTAAAATAAACTTAATAAAGTTAAAATTAAAGAAAAAGTATTTTTAAAAATATAAATTATATATATTTATAAAGTTTTAATCGTAATAAAAAGATAAAAATAAAAATGAAAATAAATAAAATTAATTAATTAATTAATTAATTAAAAAAATAAACTAAATTAAATCTTATTTTTTAATAATTAAAAGTTAAACTAACAATGGCCCTAACATGAACAGAAATTTGGAAAGATCATCTTAAAAAACAAAATCACATTGAACTATGTAAAGGTTTATCTTCAATGTCTTTCATTTCATTATCATAAAAAACAAAATCACATTAACCCATGTAAGGGTTCCTCTTCTTTGTCTTTCATTTCATTTTCATTGGTTTGATTCTATTGCATACATAACTTATTTTTTTGATGTTTTTAATAACAAAAGTCACATTACAATTACAATCATACATGTGGATCTACAAATTCCACTCCTGGCGCTTCAATTGTGAGGGCTCTATAGTCAATTCCAGAAAAACAAATTCTCCATATACTCCAACAATGTAGCGGACCAACTACAACGTAGATTGTCCAAAACAACAATCCATCAAAGGATTTATCTTCTGCACCATATTTCCACAGATAATTTCTAAATTTTGAGCCATTTACCATGAACTGATATCTCTGTTCTGGTCTGTAATATATATGATATGAGAAGAAGTATGGGATGCACTCAGATATAGTGCAGGTGATGATATCAAAGCCTTAGCACAATCTTCAAAATAACAAAACCCTTGAGAATCGAGATGGACCTGCGTGTAGATCGGAAAATTAATATGGATAAATAATTAAATTCTTCTTGAATGGAAACGTTACAGTCACATCTGTCGATCTCTAACTTCTCGACATAAAAAAAAATCATCCTCAAAATACAGGGTGAAACAACACGAAGGAAATCCATATCAAAATTCAAACCTACGTTTTCTATATAATAATAACTCGCTCTGCTTCTACTAGTTGTTCCCCTTGAAAGCTCTGATTAAATATTTTTCTAAATTTTCTGTTAAAACGGGCCTGGCCAAGCTCTCAAATACAGTACTAAAGTCATCAGAAGAATAAAATCTCACCAGTGCCATATCCAAATAGGAATACACTTATTCCAGCGGCTAGGGTCAATATAATCATGACAAGTTTTGAAGAAACTTTGTCCTTTCTTGATCCGTCAAAATTGTCAATATCTATCCCAAATTGTTGGCCTGTTCGATTTGAGGGCGCTGAAGCAGATGGGAATTGTCAATGTACTCGTTGGCTATCTCCGTGTAATCCTCATTGATCGCATCGACCCTGCCTCCCTTCTTTTCCATGATTCAGCATAATTCTTCCGTGTCAATTATCAGCATTTAAGCAGCAGCCCCTGAAAGTTTACCCGACTACACTAATATGGAAATAAATTTTATCATGCTTTCCAAGAATTGTCAGTCGTGTTACGACCCATTCGGGGTTGGACGACTGTTAAACGCCTCATTCTCCGTTGGAATGGGAGATTGTTGAAGCGGGAAGGACTGAATTCCCTTAGTACAACCAAATAAAAATCGAATAAAAGTCAACATCACACTGAGAAGTTTATTTTTTGAGCTGAGATTATAGCAGATCATATACTTAATGGCATTTGAACCGTGGTCTTGTTGGTTTCATCCAGCAAAACTTACTATACCATTAAACCACATATCACAGGTTTTTTTGCAATGTACAACCCAAATATTCATAGTACTACTAGTTAAAAATCTGTAAAAATTTGTTATTCTCTGTTGAAATGGGAGATTGTTGAAGCATGAATTTCCTCAGTACAACCAAATAAAAGTCAACATCACATTGTGAGTCAATCACCCATGGTTTTTTAGAGTCTATTTTTTTAGCTGAGATCATAGCAGGTCATATACTTAATGGCATTTGAACAGTAGTCTTGTTGGTTTGATCCAGCGAAACTTACTATACCATTAAACTACATATCACAGGTTTTTTGCAATGTACAAACCAAATATTCAATGTGCCACTAGATAAAAATTTGTAAAAATTTGTTAGATAAAGGAGGATGAAAATTGAAAGATCTTATGCTATATCTGCCAAGCTAAACTCATCATAGGAACACCTTTGATGTAAATATACTTATTAAAATAAGGTTTTGAACATTATTTCAAAATATAAGAAACACAATGAGAAAGTGGATAAGTTGAAAAATGAGAAAGTGAATAAATTGAAAAATAAAATGAGAATGTGAATAAAGATTTAATTCATAATATTTGAAGAAGGTAATAAAATGAATAAGTAAGTTGATAAAAGGATCAATTAATAAGAATTAGGTAAATTGGTAAGAGGATCAATCAAAGGTAAAATTGATGTTAAATAATAATCATAATAATAATGACAAGGATAAGATGGGAAGAGAGAGAAAAAGTTAGGGGTAAATTTAAGGGAGGAGAGGAATGGATGAGAAAAAACCAAAATGTATAAAGTAGAAAAGGAGTTGGCTGTATGTGAGACTTTTATAACAAATCATAAATAACAAATAAAAAATAATAGATAATACCAAAAAATAAGGAGAAGGGGGAGGGTAAAGCAAAATTAGGAGAGAGGATGACATTGTGCCACATGGATGCATGAGTGTGTCATGTGTCACCTATTTTCAAACTTTCTACCAATCCAAATGTGCCAAGTCACAATGACATGTGGCAGCTCTTAGTGATGCCACATCAACTTGTTCACTTCATCATGTTAATGTGTCAAGACGACTATGCTAATGAGCCACCTGTCAATTGCTAATAGGTCCACATCATTACCGAGCATAACTCCGCCATGTGTCATCATCCAATAAGGTTCTAATAAGGGTGTTAAACATCATGCAATGACTTTCCCTCATCTGACCAATGACCTATTAAATGGTGTGCATATTTGCGCTCATGAGGCCATTGATCTTATCTGCCACTGACGAATCTACTCCAATATTGTGCGCACTTTAACATATCAAAGTTTGTGGGTTCATGCCCTATAGTATTGAATCCCCAGTTAATATTGAATTTTTAAATAACAATAACTAGGACAAGCTCTATGCAACCATGCCATTTGTAGAATCGTTTGAGCAACAAAACTTCATCTAAAACTTGAATAACTTCAAACACCCATATCTTCATTAGAATGAAACCTTGTGAAAGATATAATTGTCATATCACTTTGTAAAATCTTTTGAGCAACAAAACTTCATCAAAAACTTGAATCACTTCAATCACCCATATCTTTATTAGAATGAAACCTTGTGAAAAATATAACTGTCATATCACTTTATAAAATCTTTTGAACAACAAAACTTCATAAAAACTTGAATAACTTCAAATACCTATATCTTCATTAGAATGAAACCCTGTTAAAAATATAACTATCATATCACTTCACAAAAATCCCTACTATTTTATTTCTTTGATCATAAAAATAATTCTTCACTACTATCTCATACAGCCCTTTCGACATCAATAATCTCTTGTGGTCATGTGTGACAACACTATGTGGAATAATTACTACTTTGTTTTCTCTAATAAAACATTGAATGCATTTTTTATTTCCTTATACTTTTGTAATGTTTTATAATGAAATGACTTCAAGTGGAACATTAAAACAATGATGCCCAATGCCCAAATGTTAAAAAATCAATATTTTTTAAATGTTTTTTTTGCGAAATAAATATTTTGTTACATTTCAAAGTATTAAGGTATTTTGTTACATTTCAAAGTATTAAGGTATTTTTGTTACATTTTTATCATTAAAATTAATAAAAATAATTTGTTTCACTTGAGTTAGTGTTAATAGAGATAAGGGATGATAGTGAATGTCATTATATTTTGAAATATTTTATAATTTTTTTATATAATTGATCATGGTTGATAGTTCATGGCCTTGGCTTGGTGAAAAATTATTTTATATTCAAATTCAATGCTTGGTCATAAGTCATAATTTCAAGGGCCAAACAAAGTTAGAGAGTTGGAAAATAAGGTTTTACATGGTACAACCAAACTTATATAATGTTTATTTGTTTCCAACAAAAGTAAGATGCCTCATTTGACCTTATTGTAGCACCCGTATCTTGATAAATATACAACCATATATAATTAAATAATTAGTTATTATAAATAGGTCCAAATTCTTGGATTCCTCAAAGGCTATCATGAAATCATATTCATTACACAATCATAAATCATTGATTAAAAAAATTGGTAAAAGGCATTGCGTCATGCAATTGGAAATACGTGACATAACTACTCTCATTTTAGAGATTATATATGTCTAATATAAATGTATGTAATAAGATGAAAGCTGATTTTTTTTATTAGCCATTACTTGGAAAAAACTCTCCAAAGAGCTTGAAAACAATTGATACTGCTATTTACAGTTGGAATGAATGGCATAATTTCGATTTTTTTTTTCAGCTACAGTTGAAATACAATATTTGATATAGTAATAGAAAAACAAGAAATATTGATATAGTAATAGAGATGATGTAATAAAGTGTCTTGAATGCTCAATATTCTCATACTTTATTCAAGTTGGAATTAATTTTTATTTAATTTCATTCATTTCCTTCATTTTGAAATGCATTATTATATTGTATATATTAATTTCAGTTTTGTTTGTCTTATGTGATTAGGTTATTTATTTAAGACTAGTTAATTTTCAATCTAATTTCTTTGACTCTAGGTAATTTTCAATTCAATTTCTTTTGTAATTAGGTTGTTTATTATATAATTTAATGTTGTAAATATTCGTTATATTGATAGTGGTTAGAATTGATTTTGTGTAACAAAATTATGGAACTGGTTAATTTTTCTAATCATAAAAATAAAATAAAATAAAATAAATATATTTACTAATTTTATTTTTAGATTATTATCTATTAAGCTTCTAAGGTAACTTTGAAAGTCATGGCTTTCTTAGTATTTATCAAAAAATAATTTAAACAAATAAATAATTTTAAAAGTTCCATTTATGTGATAATTTATTCACAAGTCATGTTGAACAATGTAATAGAAACTGATATTTACGTCGTGACATTCTTATTTGAAAGCAATTTGAAAGCAACTTCCCTAGCTCCTCATGTGTCCATGTCCGAGCCATTGGATCAGATGTTAGACGATTGAAATGTTTTAGGCCACTAGATGAAGTAAATAGTTTTATATATGTTTTTTATAATGTTAGTTTTTTTCTTTTTAATAAACAAAGTATGATAGAAATGGTGTAATGTCATGTTTAACATTTTGACTATGTCAAATTACACAAAAATAAAAATAAAAGTAAATTAAATAAAAAGATTGACATAATGTAATAAGCATTTTAACAAGGTTAAAATACAATAAAAAATAAAAATAATAAAATAAAATAATTATAAACTATAAAAACAGCCCATGGTATTCATGTGGAATGTAGTTTATTTTTAAATGTTTATTACCATTATGAACAATTTAACAAGGTTAAAATACAATAAAATATAAAAATAATAAAATAAAATAATTATAAACTATAAAAACAGCTCATGGTATTCATGTGGAATTTAGTTATTTTTACATGTTTATAACCATTATTCTTTTAAAATTTTACTTAATAAAATGCATCTAAATTTTCATAGATCCAAATATACATAGTTTTTCTTGTTCTATATTATTTTTGTTACGACTATTTTATTATTCTAGAAATACATGGTTTTTTTTTGTTATATATAATTTATGTTACATATGTTTTATTATTCATAATTAGAGTTTCTTAATATATAAAAATTTAATTAATAATGAATTTTTTTAGAATATGTGATCACCATTATTCTTTTAAAATTTTACTTAATAAAATGCATCTAAATTTTCATAGATCCAAATATACATAGTTTTTCTTGTTCTATATTATTTTTGTTACGAATATTTTGTTATTCTAGAAATACATGGTTTTTTTTTGTTATATATAATTTATGTTACATATGTTTTATTATTCATAAGTAGAGTTTCTTAATATATAAAAATTTAATTAATAATGAATTTTTTTAGAATATGTGATCACCATTATTCTTTTAAAATTTTACTTAATAAAATGCATCTAAATTTTCATAGATCCAAATATACATAGTCTTTCTTGTTCTATATTATTTTTGTTACGACTATTTTATTATTCTAGAAATACATGGTTTTTTTTTGTTACATATGTTTTATTATTCGTAAGTAGAGTTTCTTAATATATAAAAATTTAATTAATAATGATTTTTTTTAGAATATGTGATATTTTTTTAGTTTCCAAATTAGACATGATTTATCTTGAGCAATAATTATGAATGTTCATTTCTTAAATAAAACCAAAATTGCCTTTCATTACTTAACTGTAATAGTTTGTAACTACATAACAATTTGTACCTGCATACATACTCTTTCTGATTTTTTTTGTTAATGAATATCAAATTTCTTCTTCAAAAAAAACTATATACATATCTTTAATTATGTAATTGTATCTAAAAAATATTACATGTTTTTTACTTTATAATCATAAACAATTTTCATATTATATGATTTCAAACTTACTCGCACTCTTATTAATTTTATCTACAAATGTTGGAAATTTCATGGTTATTGTAATATAACCTAAATACAATTTCATTTCTTCTACTCAAGATCAAGAAAGCTAAGTTGAGTAGCCAACACCACAGAACAAGACATGTTCGCCAATTCCATAAATGCTACCGAATCTCTCTCGGTGTTGGAGTTGTTTTCTTAATAGCCTCATTTTTACTGCTAATGAAGTGATGAAATCCACCTCTCCATACATTTTTACGTTGTAAGGCGTATTTATTTGAAAACAACTCTCCTAGATGTCTTTATGTCATAATCTGTGCCATTAGATCCTTTTTTAGACGATTGGATCATGATCAGCCAGGCAATTCCTTATAACAATAACATTAGTCATCATCCCCACCTGCCCTGCTCTATTATTTGGAGTCTGTGATTTGTATACCTATCATTATTATCTGTTCCGTGATCTTTAGGAAGAAGGCAGGCCAGAGGATGCAGAGTTTAAAAGGAAAACACGTTGTGATAACCGGAGGATCAAGGGGCATCGGCCTTGCTATTGTAATGGAGGTTCTCAAAGAGGGAGAGTACGTGACCCTCATCTCTAACAATTCTTCTCAAATAGATGACACCACTACAGACATTGCTCAACAGGGGAAATATTCTTTGCATAAATTTTGTGCAAAGGTAGGGTTCTTTACATAAATTTATGTACATCTTTTTGGTTTAAAAACCTTTGGATCACATTCTTTCTGGTTAAAGTTTGCATAAAGATAGTGTTCTTTACCTAAATTTCTGTACATCTTTTTCGTTGAATTATTCGTTAAAAAACCTCTAATCACATTCTCTCTGGATAAATATTGGACAAATGTTGAGTTCTTTACATAAATTCCCTTGCAACTTTTAAATAACTCTAGATCACATTATTTCTACCTAGATCTTCTGTGCCGAGGGGTTTATTCATGAAATTATGCGGAATGATCTGAGCTTTGTGGTGAAGGTTGTAGATGTGGGGGACTATGAATCCATTTCTATAGCTATAAAGGAGTATTATGAGTGGCGACCTTTTGACGTTGTTATCGGCAACGCAGTAATAGCTAGAACAGGCTACATGGATGAAATCAACATTACAGATGTGGATTTCGTCATCCGCACTAATCTCAATGGCGTAGTCTAGACTGTTCATTCTTCGTTTCCCTTGATCAAACAATGGAGCATCAAGTCAAATCCGACATCCATTGTTCTCGTGGGATCACTGGCTTCTATGGTAAGTAATATTTAATTTATAGAAATTATTTTTACATTAATTTAAGAAACGGATAGGGATCTAACTGTCATAATAGTTAGATTTCTCCTTTAGGGATTTGCAATTTAAACTCTTTTAAAGTTTGATTGAATAGTCAAGGAATAGATTTGAATCCAAATTTCATACTAGTTAGATTTCTTCTTAAGGGATCTACATTTTAAAGTCTTTTAAAGGTTGATCAAATAATCAAGAAATATATCTGAATCCAAATTTCATAATAGTTAGATTGCTCCTTCAGGGATTCACTGTTTAAAGTATTTTAAATTTTGATCAAATAATCAAGAAACGGATCTGAATCCAAAGTTCAGAATAGTTTCTTAAGAGATTGCAGTGTAGACTCTAAACTCTTTAAAGTTCAAATAATCTTTCCAAAGGAATTTTTTCCCCAAATTTAATTTGAATGGATGATAAAATAACATGATGCCAAAATCAGCTGAGGTACCGTGCAAAGCTAACAAGTTGAGTCATACATTTGGATTAATATAAAAATGCAGCATCCATGCTATGGTTCTGGCATATACACAACCACTAAACATGCCCTTAAAGGATTGGTCGAGTGCCTAAGGGTTGAGCTGTTGCCTTTCAATATTCGAGTGACTATTTGTTGTCCAGGCTTTGCAAATATGCCTCTCCTACCAGAAGGCCCATTAATTCTCTCTGTAATTCATGCTATTTCATTTTCTTACTTCTTTATGTGTTCAAATAAGGCGAGTTTCTGTTCTTTATTACGAAATATTAAATACACTGAATCTGACTATAAAACACTTCAAACCATTTGAAATCAAGAATATTAAGAAATGACATCAAACCATTACAATTCATAATATTAAAGCAATTTTACCTAATAATGAGTGATAATTACCTAAACCCTAACTACCTCCATAGTTTCTTTAAATACACAAGAACCAAAAAGGAAAAGAAGGGAGAAAGGAGGCTGCAGTCGGTAGTACATAGCAGAGGCTAGAGAAGTCTATTGTCATAGTGGGACATAAACAGAGCAGGTAGTAACCAAACAAAATTCTTTGCTACCATCATGATGGCACAAAGCTGTAATCTCATGTGGAGACCTCTGTATAGGTTTCATTTCTCTATTAAAATCAACTTTGAGTTTTTTTAATACAACCAGAAAGGGTTTATTTCTCCAGTTTCAACACTGTCGAGCATTTGATTTGGTCTTTATAGTCTTCGATGATTGTTGTTTTTTTCACTTAATATTTCAAATATGTAACATATTTTGCTGTAGATTTTAAGCTATGCTCAGATTGCATTAATAGTAGCGATTTTAATTTCGAAAAAAAAAGTTAGTTGTCTTAAACCCATCCATAACACTCAGATATTCCCCATATTTGGCGATCTGTAATCCTAGGGAGAAAATACAAGTCAATGTTTTCAGAGCAAAAAATTGTCTCTTCAACAAAGGCAAGCAAAATATGCTCTATTTTATTTGTATGACTCTGTTAAGCACATGGCTAAAATTTCAAACATTGCCAGCCCTTAGAATGGGTGAAAGAAGTGGCCAGATTTAAAGCCTCTGGCTGTATGGTTCATTGAGCAATGATGGAATAAGTATCATTGCTCCTGTTTTGGGGAATCTTTCATTTTGATAGAAACTTTGTCTCGGGTTATTCAACATTGAGAACTTTTGAAGTAGGTTTCTATTTATTTGAATTTATATTTTTTGGCTCTCTCCGATGCTACATCTAGTAGCTATTGTCTAATGGTGGCCTCATGGGACCTCATCTCAAGAAGCTAGGAAAGAGGAGGGGGATTAAGGCGAAGTAACCGTTGTTCTCTTTCTTGCGCAGTTTTTGAGATTTTAAGTTGTATTTTATTTGTGCTTTAGGCATGGTATTCACATGTATTACATGATGCAATTTTCTTCTGTTGTTAAATATGGTTAGAGCTAATAGTATAGATTTTATACTAAAATGAAATTTATATTTCCAGCTGTTAATAAGATCACATGTCTAGAATTATGTGGTGTTCTCTATATGATTGGATTCGATAGTTGTTTATGCTCTTTTTCGACTATGCTCATTTTTGCAATGTTTCTTTTTCAATAATGATTTGTATTAGAAACTTAGTCCATTTGACATAGTTGTGCAACTTTTCTGGTTATCACAGTCTTCATATATCCGTTATTTGACACACAATTTTGTACTTAGCAGCACATTTCTATTAATTCTACATAGCATCGTTTGGTGTTGTTGGCATGGTTATAGTGCTTCTATATCCTGGTTCACCGATTGATTTAGTTGTCAATAGTTGTTTCAAATAATTGTTTTATGTATATTTCATTTGGAGAGCACATTATTGCAAATTGAACATGCTTTTTTCTACAACTTTTCTTTTAATTACAAATATAAATTGGGACAGGGCACAATATTTTTTCCCGCCTTTACTAAAATTGACCAAAATCATTACAGATATCTTGTTTAGCAACTATTGGATATCTTTAAGAATCTTACGGCGTTTCCTTTGCAACATCTGGTGATGGTGCAATTGCTAGTCTTTTATTTATACAATTTGATCAACTAAATCAACCCAAAACTCATACACTGAAAAACCTTTTTATTGACTTAATGTTTAATACTTTATTTCCAAATTGACTTAATTTATTATTATTATTATTATCATTATCTAATTTTAAGGTCACTGTGAAGCCAAACACCAAATTGGTGTATGAAACCCCCTTGTTTGTGGGACAAGGGACCCACCTCCCCTAAACGATTTGACTTCTAAGTCTACAAAGGCATACATACGTTAGTCTCTTTTGGTAAATTGAAATGCCAAATAATTACAACAAATAAAAACAACCTATAAAAAATAACATTGTGAATTTTCAAAATATCAAGAAAAAATTAAAACTACATCCTTGAAATAACATAAAATTAAAACTAGCTTTTGAAATTTCAATTCTTCAAAACTTGTATAATCTAATGTTATGTTTGCACTAAATTCCATATGGATTTCAAAGAAATCAACTTTAATCTGGAATTTAATGTGCAATATGAATAATTAAAATTTATATAAAAATTTTCAATTATATTTAAAAAGATGAGTGAATAATAAATGAAATAATATTAATTGAAAGTGAAGTATTTATTAAAAATATAGGTAATTATATTTAGGGGTAGAATATATGGTGATAAGGTATATTGTTAAAATACTCTATGTTGTGAAGGTTATTCGTTGGAAACTTTGTAGATAAAAATCCAGCCATATTAAATATTGGTGTGGCATAAAGTTGAATAAAATATTTTAAAAACTTCGAGAATTTAGATGTCCTTAACTAACTGCTTCTCAAACTAAAAGTCATCTCCAAATTCACTTCTTTTAAAAAACAAACAATAAATAAATAACTTAATAATAAAATAAAATAAATAACAATATTAAATTTTAATATGTATTATCTCAAAATTGGAAAATAAATTTTAATAACATTAAGGACCACTATCATTTATGGTTATTCTCAATTTATGGTTACTTGAGAATGAATGAAAAATAACTCATCACAATTATAAAAAAAAAACCATGTTACTCAATTTAATTCTTTCTATTATTTAATAAATTAAAATTAATATAGAAATAATAAAAAAATAATTTAAATCAAATTTCAAAATAAAAATAAAAATAAAATTCAAAAATAAAATTAATTTCTAAATCTTTAATTCATTATACTTTTATAATTAAATAAATTGGAAACATTCATTTTCTGTTTCTTCCACCATCATCATCTACGTTAAGATGGAAAAAACATCAAATGAAATAAGCTTGAAATATTTTTTTCCTAATCAAATAAGCTGGAAATATTTATTTTCAATTTCTTTTTCCATTATTATCTAATATAGAATATATTAAATTAAAACCTAAAATTTACAATATTTATTAATATAATTGTGTTAATTAAATAAATGACAAACATTTATTTTCCATTTACAATACTATCTCATTACAATCAAAGTTCATTCAGCTAAGATAAAAATAATACTTTTGAAAAAATATAACGTTAAAAATCTAATTCAATAATATCTTAACAAGGAAAATGAAAGGTTGAAAACAAAGAGGTTTTGGAACTTCAAAATACATTTCATGTATTAGAAACAAAGGTATACAAAAATTCATAGTAAATAAAAACTAACAAATATCCATAATAAATAAAAACTGACAAGAATAAAAACTTGTTGATTTACAAAGTGTTATCACTTATGCTTCATATTGCAATCTTCCTCCCTACGATCAACTTACAAATTGGCCACTCACTCAATGTGGCGGCACTACATTGCATTTTTCACTCTTCTACCCAAGCGCCCAAAAATCTCGTTGTGTAATACTCGAAGTTCTATGTAATTATGGCTTCTTTTCCAATATTGTAGATAGTTCTCTCATTAACCAATGGGAGGGTTTCAGCGACACCGACAATGCAATTAAACCAACTATATTATCATAATAACCACTGTTATCTTGACCATATTTATCATCCCATGCAATATATTGATATATTGGATTGGGAAGCTTAGTGTGTTGGAAGAATCGTTCCATTTATATGAAATCTATAACTTTCACTTTAAGGATCTTAGTTGTATTTTGAAACTTAATTTTTATTTGATGAACTAATTTGAAAAATATTGTGCAATGTAAATAGAGAGATATATTCCTCAAAACATTGATGATGAGATAGAAATTTTTGAAAGAGAAAGTGAAAGAGATATTGAACCAATGATTGAAGATGTTGAAAATGTTGAAAGAAATTCAAGTGAAGAAATTGAATCACCAGACATGTATATATATGTTGAATGTGTATTATTTAAATTATTCATATTTACTAATTTAATTATTTATTGAATATGTAAACTCATTTTGTATGTTTAATTCTAATATGTACAGATAGAATCAATATCAATGATGAGATGTTAGAAAATCTTGACACTAACACATATGGTCAGCTACACCGACAATGCAATTAAACCAACTAGATAATCACAATAACCACTGTTATCCTGACCATATTTATTATCCCATGCAATACATTGATATATTGGATTGGGAAGCTTAGTATGTTGGAAGAATCACCCCATTTATATGAAATATATAATTTTCACTTTAAGGATCTTAGTTGTATATTGAAACTTAATTTTTATTTGATGAACTAATTTGAAAAATATTGTGCAATGTAAATAGAGAGATATATTCCTCAAAACATTGATGATGAGATAGAAAATTTTGAAAGAGAAAGCGAAAGAGATATTGAACCAATGATTTAAGATGTTGAAAATGTTGAAAGAAATTCAAGTGAAGAAATTGAATCACCAGGCATGTATATATATGTTGAATGCGTATTATTGAAATTATTCATATTTACTAATTTAATTATTTATTGAATATGTAATCTCATTTTGTGCGTTTAATTCTAATATGTACAGATGGAATCAATATCAATGATGAGATGTTAGAAAATGTTGACACTAACACATATGGTGTTAAGCACATTATTGATATGTTCTTAAAATATGAAAATGTGACAGTTCAAGCCCAAATTTTGAAAAGTATCATAACATCAAAGAAATTAAAGGAAGCTACAAGTTTATTGGGTATTCGAAAATCAACAAAAGATTAAAAAAAAAATGAAGGAAAATGTGTTACAAAATATAAATAGTGCTCTAAAGTCAATTGGAAGATCTATAAAGAAAAGTGATTTAGATGTACGTAGAGCAATACAATGGCAATGGTTTCTTCAAGTACTAAATATAATCGTTTGATAAAATCTATGGCACAAGCATTAGGGACTTCACTAAAAACTTTTCACAAACATCGGAAATTTCGATTACAAATAGATGTAAATGATGAACTCGCTTGTTAGATAGTTATTTGTAGGAAACCATACAAAGATAGAATTGGAGAAGTTGTTAAAAAAATAATATATGAATATTGGATGAAAAATTTATGTGTTTCACCAAAAGCAAGGGATGTGATGCAATAAAGAATAGCACGAAATCAGTACGAAGAACATTTAAAACATATCTCAAATAGAGTTGTTCAAAAATTTCATAGAAGAGAATCATGAAATTAATATCTCAATCAGTGTTTTTGTGCAACAAAAACCATGGTATGTTAAACCTATCAATGTACGCGACACTTGTTGTTTTTATTATCATGTGGAATTTCAGTTATATTATGACACATTCCTTAATTTTGATAAAACATTTAGGAAAGATTTACCTCCTCCTTCCACTATCCATGATTTCATGTCTCAAATTATATGTGCAATAGAAAGCCATGAATTATTTTACCAAAATAAATGTGTTGGTGGTAAAAAATGCGATGATTGCGAAAATTTGATTTTATTTCACAACAAATAATGTATTGATATAAATGATCAATCATTTTCCAACATAAAATTAAAATGGAAGAGATATGAATATGTTCATACATGGATTGGTTCAAGTATTACTAAAAGTGCTAAAAGAATTGATTTACAAAAAGAAGAAATTTTTGTGATAGAGTTTTTGAGAAATTTTGAGGCATAAATTTATTAATATACCAAGCATTCCCATAGAGCTTTATGGTAGGACTTGCAATTCAAAAATTCCCGTGAAGTTTTTCCACCAGGGACCATTTTGTCAATAATTTATTTTGCAAATAATTACACATTTTTTCCACAAAAAGAAATACTGAGTGAATACTATCATTATGACCAAGTCTCCATGCTTATCCATATTCTATAAAGACACGCTAAACAAAATGTTGATCATGTAGAAAGCACAGTGAAAATCGACACGTTATTAAAGAATATCACTTTTATATCAGTGATGATCGCACACATGATACATATTTTGTACAACATTGTTTTGAAAATATTTATGATTCCTTGAAAAGTCATGAAATAAAATTCAATTAACATTGGATATGGTCAAATGGATGCGCGGGTCAATTCAAATATTCATGATCATTCTTTTGGTTGTATCCTCTTCATATGAAAGCCCACATTAAACATTGTTGGAATTTCTTTAAGGTTGTTTATGGAAAAGGAGAACATGATGGTGCAGAGGCATGTATAAAATTAGCACTTCGAAGATATCAAATGGACCACTCTGCACACCGACTTGTCTTAGTTGAAAAAGTTGTTCAATGGTGCATCGATGCATTAAGCCATGAGAATAACCGGTCAAGGGAAGTACGAAGGTACATTTACATATTTATATATACAAATTAAATTAACTTATATATATATATATAACTTTAATATACATGATCTAATTTGTATTAGATTTCTAATTTTTTAAAACATTATTTATCGCAATGATTATCTTTGATTGTATTTTGAATAACATATTTATATTTTTGTTTGAATTTTCCATATAGGTTTTTTTGGCATATTGGGGTCCAAGATGTAAATAGATAAATTGGAAATGACTTTGAAACAATAAAATGGACTCGAAAATTGCATTCAATTAAAACAAAGAAGTACCAAAATGTGTTTGCATTTGATAAAAGAAAATATTCTTGTGTGAAAACTAAATGTATGTAAAAGATTGTCAATATACATAAATAAATACAAAGGGGAAAATTTTTGTTTCAAACTTTAAAGAAATGCGATCATAGGAGACTATAGTATCATCTGAAGGTGATCAAGTTTCTCATCTTGTTAGAGAAGGTAACATTTCAATTACTTTCAAATGATAGATATCTAGAAATAGATAATAAAATCAAGTACACACATTAATTTTAAAGTTAATTTTTCATGTTAATTATGATCAAAATTTATGTAAGTTTGTTTTATTGTGCAGGAGATGTTTTTGTTGTAATTGCACCTACTAACAGCGTAGAAAATGTGAAGTATTATTTGATGCATTGCACTGAATGAAAGATGCAATTATTGGAAAACTATGATGATAACGGATTTATATATGACAGATGGTCTATTATACTGAAAGGATATTTTTTCCAACAAAACCAACAAATTCAGGACTTTGTTTACTTTCAAGACTATGAACCTGATTTCATAAGTTGTCAAAATAGTCACTTAGTGTGTGCAGCACGCATAAAGTTGATAGAAGTTCAATCAAATAAACATTAGGAAATTAGGAAATGGAAAATGTCAAAAGTTGATCATGAACGGATCATTGACGATGACAGTCCATTAGAATTTTTTGGATTGAACTGCCCAACAATTTCTTCTCTTTGGATTCATCTTTTAGAACTTACAACTCAACTAGAAATTGTTACCCATTTTTTGTGCATTCTTAAGTTTTAGATTATTATAATTTGTATATTTTATGTTATGTACAAGTGTTTGCACATGTACATTGTTTTGGCACATGCACACAAGTAATTTATACACATGTACACATACATGTAGATTCTTTGGTATTAAACGATTTCATACATTCTCTTGTACATTTTATGTCATTATGTCATTATTGCAAAATGTAAATGTGTATCTAGAATATTTGATATAATGCAAATTTTAAGTTATGATTTTGTTTTAGACATCTAAAGAAAATTATAATATTCATTCTTGAATGCAAAATGTGTGGTACGTGTTTTGTAATTTCTAGTTTACTATCAACTGACATCCATAATAGCCTTTCTATGTACATTAATGAAAAATGTTGTGTACTGGATATGTTTTAATGAAATTTTAAAATTTTATGATTGTTTGACACATCTATGAACACCTATAATTTTATGAATTTTTTAGATATGCATCGATATTTAGAAGTGTTTTCATTGATGGCAAAGGACAACAGCAGAGGCAAAGGAGAATATAGTGACAGGATATGTAGACAGGGAGCATGAGGAGAACAAAGTGACAAGTTATTTACACTACAGCAGCAAATATAAGGCTTGTAGAGATAGAATGAGAGAATACAGGGCAGCAGAATATACATACAATAATACAGTGACAGGATATGTACCGAGAATACAGAGACAGGGAAACAAAATAGACAGAGAGTGAAAATATCTAGAGGGGGTTCCAATGAAGAAGAGCTCACATGTAGAAGAGAAAGAAGAAAAAATTGTTAGGGGAATATTCAGGGCTACAGCGCAACGTTGGAAATCCATTAATGATCATCCTATGGCAGCTTTCATACATAGACACAGTAAGGGCTTCGGAGAATCCGAATTACAAACCTGGAATGCGCATTGTAATTACTGATAGAACTGTTGGTTTAGCATGCGAAAGCTCTAAGAGTGCAACAAAAACGTTGAAAGGTCAAGACGGAACCCTGAGGGTAATGGAACCAAGCGTTTAGCAATAAAAACCTAATGCAGTCAGGTGTTAAACCTTATGGTAGCGTTGTATTAAAATAACAATGAAACCAGGTTCATATATTAAAGTGTTGAAGAAACAAGAAATGAAACCTTTGAACAGAGTTTATATGTATATGTATGTAATGAAGGCGCGAAGTTTTTGATGGAGCAGAACCATGAATATAAGCGGAACCCTGAACGTGAATAGTAAAACCAGAGGTGAGAAAACCGGCAGTATCGCGTGGTGTTTAAAGTGGTAAGTGGATTTCACATTTCAAATGCGATCTATGTCTTTAATCGACACGTGTTCTAAAGTAGTTTTACAAAACAACGTTTATCGCGTAATTTTAAAGTGTTAACATTTGTATCAATAAAAAACGCTAAATTCATTAAGGATCGTCATATTGAGATTGAAGGAGCGATAAGCTTATGACCGTTGGATGCAAGCGGTAGGTTAACGAATGGGATTGGTTCATTGTGTGAGTTAGAACGACTAACATTTGTACACCTAATTTGCGCAACATTGCACGATTTTCATTGGATTGAAGGCTGGTAGTGCGATGAATCTACAGTCGTTGGATAGTACGCTGATTTGTGAAGATGTGTTATAAGTACTGTGGGCCCGTGAATACAATACATCATAAAATCTCGTGCTAATGTTATAATCCTTGGTTGGAGTATTATAAGCACTGGCATATTGGGTTAAAGACACGAACCATTGCTATGATGTTAAGTAATAAAGCCGGGAGGATGAATGTGTTTTATTATCTTTTGCCTTAGAGGGTTGGTTAAAGAGCTGTGTATACCGGGTTAATTACCATTCGATACATAAGTCAGAGGAAAAGCTTCAATATAAGGCACTTCATAAAAAAGGGACCAAGGTTAAAATACAAGACATATATATATTATAGTTATGGGTGTGCAATTAAAAATACAAAAGGTTCTACTGTTCGGGCTTAAAACAAACAAAGCATTATATGGTGGGACCCGAGTCACGAATTGCATCGGAGAAAAGTATGGCAGCAGAACTTGTTGACAAAAGTTCCAATTGAGATAAGCGGACCTGATTCATTTATAAACAGTGAGTCTCATATTTTTTTGAGTTCTGCCTTCAAGCGCATCTGAGCAATTCATCGCATTAGAAGTATTCAGTTGCGATTAATTGCATCGGCAAATAGAATGGAAGGGTTTATAAAGCTGTGGGGCCTGAACCTTTCAAAGGTTAGCATTGGTGGTTCGATATGGGTGCATGGAAGGGCTGACCCACAGAATTGTGTTCTTTTTCCTAAGTCAAAGAAATGCACAGAGAGATTTGGCTTCTTGGAATATATGAATGGTGGTTCATTAATATAAAACCCAAGGTTTATTAATAAGTTTTTATAACATTTGGTTGGGGTGCAGATATTTGTTTTTATGAGAATGACAAATCGTGGATGCACTTTTAATGAGTATGAGAATTACTTTTAAATATGAAACCAAAGGTTATATCTTTGATGGTTGAGGTCGTATTACGTAATGAAGATTGTGAGTTCAGATATATATATTATCCCGTTTTGTTAAAAAAAAAAATTATAATAACGTCGAGATTTATTTATGTTCTATTAAAAGACAGTTGTACATACAGCAATTATACAACTGCAATGAACAGGGAAAATGCAAAAACGAAAAGAGACAGAGGGTGCTAGAGGTTTTTTTTTTGGGGGAGAGAAAAAAAAAACAGAGACAGCAGAGTTGTTGAATGAATTTGAAATATATACTGTAATTGAATGGAAGTGTTTCTAATTGTTTTTTTTTTTTACATTGCTTGTGATGTAATTGGAAAGTCTCTAAAGAAAGATAAAATCCCACTATAAAGTTGAAATGAATACATTTTTCTGAACAAACTGAAAAAAGAAAAGGAATTGTAGAATTGAAGCAGAAGAAATAAATAAATCAGATATGAAAATTGAAGGACAATAGTAATAAGGTACATAACAGAGCTAACTTTCAAAGTAAATCAGCAAGTGTTTCTCTTATGAAAAAGTGAGGGGGTTGGAGCTTCCTTGCAAGTTTTAGCTTGTAGAATTTGAGGTTAGAGCCTCCTGTAGGTTGGTGCTTACAGAAAATCAGTGGTGAGAGGAAGTTGGAGCTTGCCTTTACATCACAACAATAATAATATGTTGTTTTTTCCCTTTATGGGTTTCCACGTATATCTGTTGTCTCTGTGTGTGATGTCTATGTGTTGATATGGTTATTAAATCTGTTTAATACTTGATGCTTTCATAATAAGTCTATTGTTACATTATCTTAACATTTCTGCTCATATATTAAGTTTTTTCCCATATAAATTTGATCATGAAGTTAAATTGTAAATAAGTTTAATTGAAAGTTTTAAAAAGTTCATGAATGTGTTAAATTGATTCACCCCCCCCCCCCCTCTCAGTTTAACTAAGGTTTCAACAATTGGTATCAGAGCAGGTTCCTTTTTGTAGTAGTTTAACAACTGAAAGGAGATCCTAAGTCCTCGGGATGGCTAGTCAAGAAGGATCCTCAACGACCAAAGCCCCTTTTTTCACTAGTGCAAATTATGCCTTCTAGAAAATCAAAATGAGAACATACATAATGTCCTTAGGAATAGAATTTTGGGCTGCTGTGGAATTTAGATGTGACTCTAAGGAAAATGTCTCAGAGAAAGAAGCCAAACAAGATTTTGTGGCTAATGCAAAGGCAATGAATGCAATCTTGAATGGAATGTGTGAGGCAGAATTCATCAAAGTAATGCACAGAAAAACTGCCAAATAAATGTGGGAAACTCTAGAAAATATTCATGAGGGAGACAAAAAGGTGAAGACAGCCAAACTTCAAGTCTATAGAGCCCAGTTTGAAAATTTAAAGATGAATGATGATGAAAACATTGCTAGTTTCTTTTTAAGGGTTGCAGAAATTGTCAATAATATGAAATCACTAGGTGAAACCATACAAGAATGTGTAATTGTTCAAAATATCCTAAGATCTTTGCCATCTAGTTTTAATCCCAAGGTCTCTGCCATAGAAGAAACAACAGATTGGGAAACCTTGACCATGAACCAGCTACTTGGAAAAATAACAGCCTATGAGATGAGACTGCCACAGAGAAAGTAAAATGTAAGGGAGGCAGCCTTTAAAGCAGAGAAGAAGAAAGAAGAAAAATAAGATATATGCGCCTACTCTGATAAAGAAGAGGCCAAATTTATCAGGAAATTGGATAAAGGCTCAGGTAAGTATAAAGGTAAACTTCCATTTAAATGTTTCAATTTTGGAAGAGTTGGACACTATGCTTCTAAGTGTCCTTATAAGAAAACAAAGAATCAGACTCAGGAATCAGAGAAAACCATATCAAAGAACTGGCAGAAAGGGAAGAGATTCAATAGAAAATCTTTCTATGCTCAGCAGGATAGTAGTGCGTCAGAAGACTCAACTGAATTCTCAAGTGAAGAAGGAACATCAGAATTTGTATTGATGGCTATAGAAGAGCTGGAAGAATGACTTCTAGAAGATGAGGGAGAAGGTGAAGTGGACCTTGAGGGGGAGCTAATAAGTGCCTTGGAGGAAATTGATAGACTAAAACTGAAGTGCAGAAAATAGAAAGACATTATTCTCAAATATGTAAGAGAAGAACAAAATTCAGAAGTCATCATTCAGTTGAAAATAGAGCTTGAAGAAGCCAAGAAGGTAGAAGATATTTTACTTAAGCAGATCAAGGATAAAACTCAGGAACAAGAGAAATTGGAAGAAGAAGTAGTATTCTTAAGGAAGAAATTATAAAATGCCCAGAGGAAAATAGATACTTCTCAAATGACAAGCTCTGGTAAGTTGAATGAGATTCTAGATGCTCAAAGGTCTCCTCTGATAAAAACTGGGATAGGCTATGAAGGAGAATCAAGCAAATTCAAAGAAAAAGAAAACAAAAATATCATTTTTGTAAAAGCAGATGAGAATATCAAAGTAGCTTAGAATATTCCTAAAGAAGAAGAATCCTATAATAAAGTAGATAAAAACCAGGAGGAAGCTCAAATGACAAAGGATGAAATAAATAAACTGTCAACTAAAAAAGGTTCATATACTCCTAAATATGTCAAATTTGGAAGTCATCCAAGGAGATTTTTTCCTCCTATGAAAAATGCCACTTGTTATGCCTGCCACAAATTGGGACATATTGCTGCATATTGTCATACAAGAAGAATAAATACAAACCAGCAAAGGATGAAAACAGTGAAAATTTTTACTCAAGAAAACAAATGGAGAAGACAACCTTTCATTAGGTATGCAAATTGTTTTTATGGATACTATTTTTATTGTAAATAATTTGGCCATTAAATCATAGAATGCAGAAAATATGGACAAAGACTGATGTTCAAAACCTCAAGGAGGTTTATGAATCATGGAGAGTTTACTCATACTTATAATTCTAGTAAAGATATATCCAAATGTTGTGTATGCAATAAAGGTGGACATATGTCTTCCAAATGTCCTCTCAGAGATTGTGGTTCATCACCTCAGAAAAGGTACCAAACAAGAGGATGCTTGCAGTGGAAAAAGAAGGTGAATAAATGTGACTTGGCTCTAATAGCTCAAGATCTGAAAAGCCAATGGTATTTGGACAGTGGTTGCTCAAAGCATATGTCTGGAGATAGAAGCAAGTTTATAACCTTTGATGAAAAGAAATATGGAAATTTTACTTTTGGCAATGATAAAGCAGGAAAAATCAAAGGAAGAGGCTTAGTCAGTCTAGATAATGGCAGAGGAAAATCCCAGGATGTACTATTTGTGGATGGGCTGAAAGCAAATCTGCTGAGTGTTATTCAAATGTGTGATAAAGGCTGTGAAGTGCTTTTTAGAGCACAAGACTGTGAAGTAAGATCAATCACCACTAGAAAGACCCTGATCAAAGGTGTTCAAACAGAAAGCAATGTCTATGTAGTAAAAGAAGAAAATGAAGCATGTCACCTTAGCAAATTTGAGGAGTCATGGTTATGGCATAGGAGATTGGGACACCTAAAATATGATCATATCATAAGTCTAAGAAAAAATAATGCAGTCATAGATATGCCAGTCATAAAGAAGCCTTCAAATACAATATGTAAATCCTATCAGCTAGGTAAGCAGACCCGTACATCCTTCAAAACAAAAGAGAATCTATCTACAAGCAGACCTCTTCAACTTGTTCACATGGATCTGTGTGGACCTTCAAGAACTAAAACACCAAGTGGAGAATCATATTTCATGCTAATAATAGATGATTTTTCCAGAATGACTTGGGTTGCATTTCTCAAACACAAATTGGAAGCACTTGAGAAATTCAAAATATTCAAGGCATTGGCAGAAAATCAAACAGGATGCAAGCTAAAGTGCATCAGATCAGACAGAGGAGGTGAATTCACAGACTATGATTTTGCAGATCTGTGCAATGAGCATGGGATAAAACAACAGTTCACAATTGCAGGAACACCTCAACAAAATGGAGTGGCAGAGAGACAAAACAGGTCTGTACAACAGATTTCTAGAGCCATGATGCAAGAAAGTAACATTCCTCAAACCTTTTGGGCAGAAGCAGTACACACAGTTGTGCATATTCTAAACAAAGCTCATTTAAGACCAAACAGTGACAAGACTCCTTATGAATTATGGCATGGTAAACTAGCATCAATCAAGCATTTTAGAGTTTTTGGAAGTAAGTGTTTTATAAAAAATAATGGTGAAAATCTGGGAAAGTTTGATGCAAGAGCAGATGAAGGAATATTCTTAGGATATGCATCCAAGATTAAAGGTTACAGGTGCTACAACAAAATACTTCACAAAATTGTGGAAAGTATTGATGTAAGATTTGATGAAGAACTATCAGACAATACAAGAAGTACAGATTGCAGAAATCCTCCAGAAGATCATGAAGAAGAGAATCAAGATGATGATGAAATAAACAAGCCAACATAAGATATTGAACTGAGATCAAAAGGCTCCTCAAGATACACTCAAAGGAACCATCCAGAAGATCAAATCATTGGGGACAAGAGTGTAGGTGTACAGACAAGAAGATAGCTAACTGAACAAACAGAAGAGGTATACCTAGCAATGTTATCACAAATAGAGCCAAAGAATTTTGAAGAAGCCAGCAAAGACAAACATTGGGTGAATGCTATGAATGAAGAATTGGACCAAATTGAGAAGAAAAACACCTGGGAACTAGTTCCAAGACCCAGTGAGAAAAATGTCATTGGCTCAAAATGGGTATTCAAGAATAAGATGAATGAACACGGACAAGTAATCAGAAATAAATCCAAACTTGTATGCAAGGTATATTCACAGGTTGAAGGACTTGATTATAATGAAACATTTTCCCCTGTAGCCAGAATGGAAGCTATCAAATTGTTTTTAGCTTTTGCTTGCTATCATGACTTCAAGGTATATCAAATGGATGTGAAGTCTGCCTTCTTGAATGGAGATTTAGAGGAAGAAGTCTACATGGAACAACCAGAAGGGTTCTCCTTAACAGATAATACAAAATATGTGTGCAGGTTAAAGAAAGCAATATGTGGGCTGAAACAAGTTCCTCAAGCATGGTATTCAAGGCTGGACAAATACTTGCAAAAGCAAGGGTTCAAGAAAGGACAAGTAGACAGCAATTTGTACATAAAAGCAAATGAAAATGAACTTCTGATTGTAGTAGTGTATGTAGATGATATCATGTTTGGAAGCAGCAAAGATGAGTTAACAAAAGGATTTGTTGAAGAGATGAAATTAGAGTTTGAGATGTCTATGATTGGAGAGCTCACCTTCTATCTAGGACTACAAATTCAACAAAAGAGCACAGGCACATTTATCTCACAAGAAAAATACTTAAAAGAGATGTTGAAAAGGTTCAAAATGGAAGACTGCAAACCTGTGTCAACTCCCATGACTATTGGATGCAGGCTTTGTGCAGATTATGGAACAATTGATGTAGATCAAAAACTTTACAGATCCATGGTTGGAAGTCTGTTATACCTAACAGCTTCTAGACCAGACATTGTGTTGGTTGTAGGACTTGTGACAAGATATAAAGCAGCACCAAAACAAAATCACTTACTAGCAATTAAAAGAATATTCAGATATCTACAAGGGACTGCACATCATGGGCTATGGTATCCAAAAGGAAAAAACTTCATTTTGACAGCATATACAGATGTAGATTGCGCCAGCTGTGTTGATGACAGGAAAATCACAAGTGGAGGTGCATTCTATTTAGGAGAAAGTCTGGTGGCATGGCTAAGCAAGAAACAAACATCTATTTCTCTATCTACAGCAGAAGCAGAATAGACTATACATACATGAAATACAGTGACAAGATATGTACTGAGAATATAGAGACAAGGCAGCAGAATAGACAGAGAGTGAAAAGATCCAGAGGGGGTTCCAATGAAGAAGAGCTCACATGCAGAAGAGAAAGAAGCACAAATTTTTAGGGGAATATTCAGGGCTACAGCGCAACATTGGAAAGCCATTAATGCTCATCCTATGGCAGCTTTCATACATAGACACAGTAAGGGCTTCGGAGAATCTGAAATACAAACTTGGAATGTGCATTGTAATTACTGATAGAACTGTTGGTTTAGCATGAGGAAGTGCCAAGAGTGCAACAGAAACGTTGAAAGGTCAAGACGAAACCCTGAGGGTAATGGAACCAAGAATTTAGCAATAAAAACCTAATGCATTTGGGTGTTAAACCTTATGGTAGCATTGTATTAAAATAACAATGAAACAAGGTTCATATATTAAAGTGGTGAAGAAATAAGAAATGAAACCTTTGAACAGAGTTTATATGTATATGTATATAACGAAGGCGCGAATTTTTTGATGGAGCATAACCATGAATATAAGTGGAACCCTGAACGTGAATAGTAAAACCAGAGGTGAGAAAACCGGCAGTATCACGTGGTGTTTAAAGTGGTCAGTGGATTTCACATTTCGAACGCGATCTATGTCTTTAATTGACACGTGTCCTAAAGTGGTTTTACAAAACAACGTTTATCGTGTAATTTTAAAGTGTTAACGTTTGTATCAATAAAAAACGCGAAATTCATTAAGGATCGTCAGATTGAGATTGAAGGAGCGATAAGCTTACGACCGTTGGATGCAAGCAGTAGGTTAACGAATGGGATTGGTTCATTGTGTGAGTTAGAATGACTAAAATCTGTACACCTGATTTGCGCGACATTGTGCGATTGTCGTTGGATTGAACGCTGGTAGTGCGATGAATCTACAGCCGTTGGATAGCACGCTAATTTATGAAGATGTGTTATAAGTACTGTGGGCCCGCGAAAAAAATACATCATAAAATCTCATGCTAATGGTATAAGCCTTGGTTGGAGTATTATAAGTGTTGGCGTACTGGGTCAAAGACACAAACCATTGTTATGATGTTAAGTAATAAATCCGAGAGGATGAATGTGTTTTATTATCTTTTGCCTTAGAGGGTCGGTTAAAGAGTTGTGTATACCAGGTTAATTACCATTCGATACATAAGTCAAAGGAAAAGCTTCAAATATATGTAAGGTGCTTCATAAACAAGGGACCAAGGTTAAAATACAAGACATATATATATTATAGTTATGGGCGCGCAATTAAAAATACAAAAGGTTCTACTGTTCGGGCTTAAAACAAACAAAGCATTATATGGTGGGACCCGAGTCACGAATCGCATCGGAGAAAAGTATGGTAGCGGAACTTGTTGACAAAAGTTCCGATTGAGATAAGCGGACCTGATTCATTTATAAATAGTGAGTCTCATATTTTTTTGAGTTCCACCTTCAAGCGCATCTGAGCAATTTATCGCATCAGAAGTATTCAGTTGCGATTAATCGCATTGGAAAATAGAACAGAAGGGTTTATAAAGCTGTGGGGCCCAAACCTTTCAAAGGTTAGCGTTGGTGGTTCGATATGGGTGCGTGGAAGGGCTAACCCACAGAATTGTGTTCTTTGTCCTAAGTCTAAGAAATGCATGGAGAGCTTTGGCTTCTTGGAATATACGAATGGTGGTTCATTAATATAAAACCCAAGGTTTATTAAGAAGTTTTTATAACATTTTATTGGGGTGCAGATATTTGTTTTTATGAGCATGAAAAATCATGGATGTACGTTTAATTAGTATGATAATTACTTTTAAATATGAAACAAAAGGTTATATCTTTGATGGTTGAGGTCATATTACGTAATGAAGATTGTGAGTTCAGATATATATATATATATATATATATATATATATATATATATATATATATATATATATATATATGATCTGGTTTTGTTAAAAAAAAAATTTATAATAACACCGAGAGTTATTTATGTTCTATTAAAATACAGTTGTACATACAGCAGTTATACAACTACAATGAACAGGGAAAATGAAAAAACGAAAAGAGACAGAGGGTGCTAGAGGTTTTTTTTTTGGGAGAGAAAAAAAACAGAGAGAGCGGAGTTTTTGAATGAATTTGAAATATATACTGTAATTGAATGGAAGGGTTTCTAAGTGTTTTTTTTTTTTACATTGTTTGTGATGTAATTGGCAAGTCTCTGAAGAAAGATAAAACCCCACTGTAAATTTGAAATGAATACATTTTTCTAAACAAACTGACAAAAGAAAAGGGAATGCAGAATTGAAGTAGAAGAAATAAATAAATCAGATATGAAAATTGAAGGAAAATAGTAATAAGGTACAGAACAGAGCTGATGTTCAAAGTAAATCAGCAAGTGTTTCTCTTATGAAAAAGTGAGGGGGTTGGAGCTTCCTTGCAAGTTGTAGCTTGCAGAATTTGAGGTTGGAGCCTCCTGTAGGTTGGTGCTTACAGAAAATCAATGGTGAGAGGAAGTTGGAGCTTTCCTTTACATCACAACAATAATAAGATGTGGTTTTCTCCCTTTATGGGTTTCCACGTATATCTGTTGTCTCTATGTGTGATGTCTATGTGTTGATATGGTTATTCAATCTGCTTAATACTTGCTACTCTCATAATAAGTCTGTTGTTACATTATCTTAACATTTCTTCTCATATATTAATATTTTTCCCATATAAATTTGACCATGAAGTTAAATTGTAAATAAGTTTAATTGAAAGTTTTAAAAATTTCATGAATGTGTTAAACTGATTCAACCCCCCTTCTCAGTTTAACTAAGGTTTCAACAGTATTGTATATTAAAACATTATAAGAATGATTTCAAATGAAAAATGTATGAATTAAATGCAAATTTGTTTTCATTTGCTACATATTCCTGATTATTTTAAATGACACATGATCATTTGCAAAATGTACACCTAAATATCACCTTTAATAGATGTATTTCCAAATTATATGACATTCATACATGTTCAAATGCAATTAACATGTACCACATGCATTTTGTAATTTGAAATTTCAATCTAGATTCATTTTAAATAACAAATGACAAAACAACTTGAGCGTTAAAAACAAAACATTTAATCTAAGATTGAATCTAAGTTAACATTATAACAAGTCATCATGTATTCAAAATGTAATGTAACTAAATGTATTTATGTACTTCAATCATTGTTACATATTCATGAACTTAAATATGTATTTAACCATCTTTAATTGTTTTAAATGACACATGATCATGTGCAAAGTATACACCTAAATATCACTTTTAATAGATGTATGTTCTAATTATATAACAATCATACATGTTCAGATGCATTTAACATGTACCACATGTGTTTTGTAATTTTCAATTTCAATCAAGATTCATTTTAAATAACAAATGACAAAACAACCTGAGCTTTAAAAACAAAACATTTAATCTAAGACTGAATCTAAGTTAATATTATAACAACATGTCATCATGTATGCAAAATGTAACAAATAAATGCAAATGCACTTCATTCATTGTTACATATATTCATGAACTTAAATACGTAAAACCATAGATACATTATTGTTTTAAATGACACATGATCATGCAAAATGTACCTAAATATCACCTTTAATAGACATCTACACCTAATTATATAACATTCACACATGTTCAAATGCATAACATGTACCACATGTTTTGTAATTTGCAATTTCAATCTAGATTCATTTTAAATGACAAGTGACAAAACAACTTGAGTTTTAAAAATAAAACATAATCTAAGATCGTCTAAGCTAACATTATAACAACATGTTATCATGTATGCAAAATTTAACAAATAAATGCAAATTTACTTCAATCATTGTTACATATTCATGAACTTAAATATGTAAAACTATTTATGATTGTTTTAAATGACACATGATCATGCAAAATGTACCTTAATATCACCTTGAATAGACATCCTAATTATATAAAATTCACACATGTTGAAATGCATAACATGTACCACATGTGTTTTGTAATTTGAAATTTAAATCTAGATTCATTTTAAATTAAAAATAACAAAACAACTTGAGTTTAAAAAAAAAAACATATAATCTAAGATCATCTAAATTAGTTCATTATAACAACATATGATCATGTATGGAAAATGTAACAACTAAATGCAAATGTACTTCAATCATTGTTAAATATTCATGAACTTAAATATGTAAAACTATTTATGAATGTTTTAAATGACAAATAATCATGCAAAATGTACCTAAATATCACCATTAATAGACATCCTAATTATATAACATTCACACATGTTCAAATGCATAACATGTACCACATGTGTTTTGTAATTTGAAATTTCAATCTAGATTCATTTTAAATAGCAAATGACAAAAAACTTGATTTTTAAAAACAAAACATATAATCGAAGATCATATAAGTTAGTTCATTATAACAACATGTGATCATATATGGAAAATGTAACAACTAAATGCAAATTTACTTCAACCATTGTTACATATTCATGATCTTAAATATATAAAACCATATATGATTGTTTTAAATGACAAATTATCATGAAAAATGTAACTAAATATCACCTTTAATAGACATCCTAATTATATAACATTCACACATGTTAAAATGTGTAATATGCACTACATGTGTTTCGTAATTTGCAATTTCAATCTAGATTTATTTTAAATAACAAATGACAAAACAACAAGTTTTAAAAACAAAACATAATCAGATCATCTAATTTAACATTATATAACAACATGTGATCACATGCCAAATGTAACAACTATCCAAAATTTAAAATCATTCAATAAAAGTAAATGTAGTTCAACTATCCAAAATTTAAGTCCAAAATTTATATTATAAACAATAAAAGTAAATATAACAATGTATAGCATTACAAGTATCAAGTTATATAGAAAAGTAAATATGACTGCATAAATAATATTATCTATATAGTAAAGTAAATAAGACTATATATCAGATAAAATGTTGTGTGTGCATCAATCAAACAGAGAATTTGGTTGCAATGTATTTTCCAGCAGCCTCTTGAGCCTTCTTGTGCTATCATCCGAAGAATGGGGAAGCTACACAATGTGTAAACATTAAAATTTAATGTTTTAAAATTGAATGGGAATGCAGAACTTCATAAAAAAAACAAAATAAAAAAAATCATGCAATACCTCATTTACTTCCCCCTCCATCATCCTGTGTTGGCCCTAATTGCATGTATACGTATGTACATGTACAAATGTATAAGAAATTTATATTACATAAATTAAAATTAAAATTTAATTCTTTAAAATTTGATGAGAATGTAGAACTTCAATACAACAAACTAAATGAAAAAAAAAAAACGAATTTTTCATGCAATACCTCATATAGTTCCCCCTCCATTGTCCCGTGTTAGTCGTGCTTCAATGCATCCTCCCGTCATGTACAATATATATATATATATATATATATATATATATATATATATATATATATATATATATATATATATATATATAGATATATATATATTAAGAAATTTCAAGTGAAAATGCATAAACTAATGCAATAATATTTAAAAAAAAAAAATTAGACAAATTCTTGTTCAAATTGTTTGGATGTTCCTATCTCCATCATACACTCCATCGCTAAAGTCCTTGGAGAATAGAGATCATCTCCACAAACCTAAAATTCAAACATTTTAAAACTGTAAAATAACTCAAGATTTGGATCTCATTTTTTAATGAAACTTTCACTTCAATTTATAACTTAAACATAAGTGAAAAAATGAATACTTGTGACGGTGGATTTGGCACATCTCCAAATAGGGAAAAAGAGGTTGGCTCCATTGCGAAAATAGTCCTTGGAGAATGGAAATCATCACCACAAACCTTCAAAAATTTAAAAACTGTAAAATTAACACAAGATCTAGATCTTATTTTTTAATGAAACTTTCACTTCAATTTATAACTTAAATATAAGTGAGAAGTTGAATACTTGTGATGGTGGATTTGGCACATCTCCTAACAGGGAAGAAGAGGGTGGTTCCATTGCAAAAAGAGTCCTTGGAGAACAGAAATCATCTCTACAAACCTAAAATTCAAAAAATTTAAAACTGTAAAATAACTCAAGATCTAGTCTCATTTTTTAATGAAACTTTCACTTCAATTTATAACTTTAACATAAGTGAAAAATCGAATACTTGTGAAGGTGGATTTGGCACATCTCCTAACAAGGAAGAAGACAGTGGCTCCATTGCGAAAACTTTGGACGAAATTAGAATCTGTTAACATTTAAGTATATACATACATGTGTACACAATTATTTATTTTAAAAATATGTCATCATGATACCGATATAATAATAAAATAATAATTGTACATCAACATCATGAACACTTAAAAAACACCAACGTTTCTGAAGATATCATCTTGATTGAGAGAACAAGAACCTTCGACCGTGATATTATCAAAATTTTCGTTCATCAAGCGTGTTAACTGCAAATGGTGAACATATGATACATTTTTGTTAGATTAACATATACAATTAAACATATGTATGTAAATTACAAATTACATTAAAATATTCACCATAACCATTAACACATACTGATCCTATGCCCTCTTCCTCATGAATAATTAAGTCCTACCAACCATTGCAACAATGATTTTCATATGTTCTAAGCTCTTAAATACTCATTTTTTCTATCTCATCATCTATAATATACACAAAATTAGCACGTGAAGTCTCTCATGCTCTTTGTCGATTTAGACCAATATTAATTCCACTGAGTCCAGTTTGAACATTGTCTATGATGGCATCCCTTGCTTTTTGACTAATTTGAGAAGTGGCATCCATCTCTGACCGTAAAGTTTCCACACGAAGAGGTCGGCTTACCAATGGTGGCTCGGGGCGAGACAACTCAGCATCACGCTTAGCGCCCCTACGGTCACATAATAGACCTTTCCTAGGACCAAAAAAATCATAGGGAAGGTCATTATAATTGGGTTTCATTCTCAAAAAGAATTTTGCATAAAATAATTTTGAAAAATAAAGAGGAACCTTATCGTTCCATGGTAGTATTCCATAGGCTGCAAGGTGTCTATCATACAAATGGAAAGATATATTAGGGTGATTTAAATATTGCACCTTTAGCATCTTTCTTTTCGGCCCTTCTTCGAAATTAAACATAAATTTTGTCATTTCTTTTGTAACTTTTTTTTTAACATCGTCTCATGTATCGGGGCCCATTAATATTTCCTTTCTTTTCCTCATTGCTTCTACAAAATTATCAGTGGTTGGCCCAAGATTTTTGTAAACATACACAAATATGCTTAAAGAGTGCAAACTATTTCTAAGCTTTCTCAACTCTGAGCAGGGAGTTTCAAAGACAGAAGATATTTCTTCAATTTTTAATAAATATGTTCAAAACTTTGTAATGTGCATTGTTGGATCTTTGTTTACCAAGGTAAATCGTAAATTTCAGAAGGATAAGTTGTGGTTGGTGTACAACCTTCTTCTTGAATAACGTGGTCTCGCCTACATATTTTTCGAGAAACATTTTCACCCTCTGCATTAATATATAAAATTATGTATAAATAAAAAAACATGTGAACAAATTTGTAAAAAAAAAAAAAAATTAACCATTAAAAAACTATATAAATAATTTAACAAATTAATAATTGAATTAAAATCATATTTAGATTGATGGCCACCTCGAGATGGCTAAGCGGCATCATGCCCACCCTGAGATGGTTGAGAACCAGCATGACCACCCATTGATTGGCCACCGGGGGGGATGGGTACCACCACCCTCACACGTTTGGCCACTAGGGGAATGGGTACCACCACCCTCCTCACGCGACGAGAGGGAAGCTACATAAAAAATATCAATTTCTAATCATTTCAAAAATACATACATACATATAAATACATACATGTATGATTGAATAGATTGTGTGAACCATACCACGATTGCATGAAACATGGCCAAGCTCCATTGATTGAGTAGATACTATTTTCCTTCGAACTCCTATAAAATGAAATTTATTAAAAATTAATTTAACTCACAAAATTGATAAAACAAATCAATTCCATATGTATACATGTATGTACATGGGGATAAAATTATATATTCAAATGGAATTTAAAAACATGCACATTTATTATAGATTCCATGAACATCCCTTGATCCATGATCCCCTTCTCTCGTAGAGGCATAGGACTCTATTGATGTTCGCCTCGAAGAATCACGTATCAAATGATCATCCTCCATGATATATATATATATATATATATATATATATATATATATATATATATATATATATATATATATATATATGGATATCTACAGTTACATAGATACACATAATGTTAAAGCCTCGAATAATCATGTGGAAAATGATCATCCATGATATATATGGATATATCTACAAATGCATAGATACATGGTGTTTAAAAAGTTACCTCGTGCATTTACAATTATTTTCAAAATTACTATTTAAAAAAAAAATCAAAAGAATTCAAAAAATTGATGTTACACAAATGTTGGAGCACAACTTAAACACAAATTATGTAAAACACAAAACTTTCAAAGCATTTTGAGCACAACTTGAACAAAAATTATGTAAAATACAAAAATTTCAAAGCACAAATTGATGTGTAAAACTCACTTTATTTAAACAAAAGTTTAAAAATCGATGTAATTTACATAAATGTTGGAGCACAACTTGAACACAAATTATATAAAACATAAAACTTTCAAAGCACAAATTGATGTGTAAAACTCACTTTATTTAAACAAAAATTTGTTGAAGTCCTGCACATTTTGAAAATTAAATACAAAATTTTCTAAAACATGAAGTTCACCAAGTTGTTCTTACATGGTGGGAGTGCACTTGGTATATAATTGAAAAAACATGTGGTCATTAATAATGATGCATTTATAAGTAAAAAACACACACATATCAAATATATCTTACAATGTCCATCAATAAATTTTGAAGGAGAACGTCTCAACGCTAATTCATCTTTGAATTTTGAAGAAGAATGTCTCAACACTAATTCACCTTTGACAGATAAATCTTGAATTGGCATTGCCCCATACAATATTAATTCATCTTTGACAGATGAATCTTTATTTGGCATTGCCCCATACAATAGATCGCCGGCCATCTTATTAACATTTTCACAATGTATTATACTAAATGATTGAAATTGTCTAACAATATTGTTTGCTTTTCCATGCAATTGTTTTAGCCTCTCCTTCTTAACTTGGTACACACCTTTCATCTGGTTGCACACAAGTTCAAAATTGGTGAAAACTAAAATTCCATTTGATCCATACTCCCTAGCAGTTCCCAAACCTTCTATAAATGCAATATAATATGCTTCATTTTTTGTTTTTCTTCCAGGTATATTCATTTTCCTTTGGAGGACTTTGTTAGTCGCAATATTGCATAGCACATATGTAATCATTGTTTTTCCTGGATTGTGATAACAGGAAACATCTATACATAATGTCCATTTTTCAACCATGTTTAGTGGGCTTTTTTATCCTTGAAAAAAACAAATTCAATAAATTATTAAATGAACATTTATTGTAAATGCCTTAAACTTTATGGGAGAAATGACATGTACATTGAGCAAGGAAAAATAGACTAGCATGACAGATGTGATTTTGAAAGCATCCTTGTGGCCTTGGAGGAGAGAAAAAAAAACTAGCATGAAATACGTGATTTTGAAAGCATCCTTGCCATTAAAAAGGATAGACCCACTATTGGAAATCCTTAATGAAAATCCAATCAACCTTTTTCAAAACATTGGAGCTCACCAGATCAAAGAGACAGCATGGAAGATTATGTTACTAAACAAAGAAGTTGGAAAATTACCATGTACTCTTAAATATATTGCTTTAAATAGATTATGGTTCAAACAGTCATTCAAGACTTGAAAACTCAAGGAAAAATCTATTAATAAACAAATAATTTGGAAAAGCACCATCTACTCTTCAAGATATTGTTTTAAGAGTCCTTAAAATTGTAGAAGTCACACATTATAGTGTTGGTCTATCCTAGCCATAATAGTTTACTGCCAATGAGAATGAGTAACAACACATCCTAACATTGGAGTTCGCCAGATCAAAGAGAGCGTGGAAGATGATGTGACCCCAAATCATGATAATAATGTTGTTGCTACAGTAAGTGTTTTTTATGCCAAGAATTCAAGAAAAACAACACTTCTAGCATTGTCCATTATCCATTGTCCATTGATCAACAAAGGGGCATTAGATGATCAAGTAAAATTAGATATATTGATGGAAACCATACAAGTATGAATTTTCCATGCCAATATATCATGTGAGATGAAATGAATTGGGTAAGAATTCCTTGATTTATGCTTCAATATCTCAATTGATATGTATGTGATGACATATGAATTCATGTATGTGAATTGATACCCAGGTAGGAGTATGGTAAAGGAAGGAAGCCTAGAGGACATTTCAAAATTGTGACAAAATATTTGTTATGCATTCATATGATAATATGTCATGTTGAGTTGGTTAAGAGAAGGAAGAGTTTCCCTAGGGACTATTCAGTAGTGAAAGGAAGGGCTCTTTAGTGATTGTTGACAAATGAAGGGAGGGTAAATTTATCATGTGTGGTGATTGAAGAAGAAGGTGTCCAGATGTGTTGAAGAGCTGAGTGAATTTTGAAGTTGGTCAAGGAGGATGGTATGACATGGGATATATTGTAATTATTATAGAATATGTAATTCTAGATTCTTGGAGGATGTGTAAAATTTATAGGAAGTGAAGATGATGAAGACAATGATACAGAGAGGTACGTCTAGATGCTTGGAGGATGTGTAAAATTTATAGGAAGTAAAGTGATGAAGACAATGATACAGAGTTAGCCAGGATACATATATCAAGATTTAATGAGTATCGACAGCAACATGGGATGGTATTCAATGTCGTGCAATGGTGTAGTGATTAAGTGTGGTGAATGTGAAAGAAGTATGAATGTGCATGAAGTATAATATGTGGATGTGAAAAGTTTGATTCTGTATAAATGAGTATTAGTGCATATGTTTGAATGCATTGTGTGAATTCTTTTCTATTACAGTAATGCATATATATTCAATTAAAATTCATCGCATTTAATATGTTTATAACTTAAAATAATGGAATTATCGGTATGTCATAATTCTAAGATCGTTTCAAAATCTACTAGAAATATGGCAATGAAATTTTATATGCTTGAATACTCACAGTTGTTTGGATGAATGAAAATTATGTGAGGGAGGACAAACTGCAAGTAGGAATTGATTGGATATGTAATCCCATAATGAATACTGGTTGCTACTACATACAAGCGTGATAATAATCTCATATTTGTTCAATTTGGTTTCTAAACTATATAGATTTCAATTTTTTATTTGAACATCTAGTGGTGACTCTATGTTTATGATACAGGTGAGATTATGGGTCTGTATAGTATGGATAGATGATGGTTTCTGTAAACTATGAAGCACGGGGAGAATGCTACTATCATGACACTAGAACCTTGTGATATGCCTTGATTTCAATGAGCTATTGAGTGACTAGAGGTTGCTAGTGGGATGACTTGGCAGTAAGACTCTATAGGTGCCTACACTTCATGAAAGGGTGAATAGCATGCCTTCTCATACTCTTCTTAGCTGAAGCAATAGTATTTCAAAGGCGGAAAAGAACACTCTTTTGTAAAGGTAGTTTTATGTAGATTTTAAAATATTTTATGAATCTCATAAATATTAAAAAAGGTTAAAACTATTTATTTAACTTCACTTATAAATCAAAATTTTTAAATATTCTAAAATTTAGAATAAAATTACATAAATACTAAACAAAGTATCCTTGTCTACGACCATCAAGATAATTTTGAATTCCTACCACATTTTTGTTTTGTTATTTTTTGGGAGGTGACAACTAAATTTCTAAGTTGATGCTTGATAATGACGTATAATTTTGTGAGTTGATAAAAAACAACTACGTGTCAATCCAATGCTACCTGTGCTACTTGTTCATATCTCTCTTGAAACAGTTTTATATCATAGTGGGTAAATGAATCTGGAAAAATTATTTTACTCAGATATTTCTTCTCAATAAATCAATCCAATTCTTACAACCAGATCTAATAATCATTTAAACTGATATATTATTAAACAAAAGTTATCATTCTAAAATAATATTTCAATTTAGGAAAAAAAATATTCTCAATAAATCAATCCAATTATTACAACCAAATCTAATAATCATTTAAACTAATAAATTATTATACAAAATTTCTCATTCTAAAATAATATTATGTTTCAAGAAAAAATAATTAAATTAAAATGAACTTCAAAATAAATCAAATTATTACAACTAGATCTAATAACGATTTAAGCTAACAAATTATAATACAAAATCAATGGCATTTTATTGTTCTCAGTATTGTACATAGCAATGGCATTTTATTGATCAATACCATGATATATAATCCTATGCATAGTACCATATAGAATAGGATTGTGCATATGGAAAGTACAATATAATTGTGCATAGAACAGCATGACAAACATGAACAACAACAGCAACCATATAGAATAGGACTGTGCATATGGAAAGTACAATATAATTGTGCATAGAACAACAACAGCAACGAGCAGAAGAGGAGGAGGCCACTATGAGTAGCTACAGGAGCTGGAGTGATGACAACAATGCTCAAGAAGAAGGGACCAACAACAATAAACAAGAAGAGGAAGAAACTAATCACAAAAACGTGCAAGAATCGAAAAGGTGGACGAGTGAGGAAGCTGAAAATATTGTGGGAAAGAGCACAAGTAACAACACACGGGAAGAAGAGACAATTCATTCTAAAAATAATTCCTTTATTTCCAAGACTAAAATCAAAAACTAACGTCTAAACTTTGTATATAGGTCTAGCAAATAAAAAGTGATTCTTTGTTGTACAACAAATGTAGTAAAATAAAGAAAGTGAGAATACAATCTTGAATATGTTTTTTTTTCAAAAAAAATTATCCAACGTGAGTAGAGAGGCCCTAAAATGTTTGCACTTAATTTGAGTGATGAAGACAATGTAAGAATAAGAAACCAACAACATTAAACAAGAAGAGGAAGAAATTAATTACAATGACATGCAAGAATCAAAAGGTGGACGAGTGAGAAGCGAGAATATTGTGGGACAAAGCACAAGTAACAAGACACATGAATAAGAGACATAATTCTTTACGTAAAGAAATGCCCTTATTTCAAGACTAACATCTAAAAAACAAAATCTAACATTTGTGTATAAGTCTAACAAATAGAAAGTGATTCTATGTATTCTAAAAAAAAAATGTAGTAAACGAAGGTAGTAGAGATACGATCTTGAATATATGTTTTTTCAAAAAACTTAACTTGTCGATGAAGGCGAGGAAGAAGGAGGCCACTACGAGTAGATGTAGGGCCCGGAGTGATGACAAAAATGCTCGAAGAGAAAGAGACCAAAAATAATAAAAAAGAACATGAAGAAACTAATCACAACAACTTGCAAGAATCGGAAAATTGGGCCAGTGAGGAAAATGAGAATCTTGTGGGACGAGCACAAGTAACAAGACACTGGAAGAAGAGACATAATTCATTATGTAAAAAAAATTCCCTTATGTGAAGACTAACATCTAACCTTTGTATATAAGTATATCAAATAGAAAGTGGTTCTATGTATTGTACAACAAATGTAATCGAAAAGGACGTAGAGATATAATCTTGAATATGTTTTTTTAGAGAAAAATTAACTTAGTAATGAGAATAGCGGAGAGGAGGCCACTACGAGTAGCTACAGAATGGGTGATGAAAACAATGCTCAAGAAGAAGAGACCAACAATAATAAACAAGAAGAGGAAGAAACTAATCACAACAACGTGAAAGAATCGAGAAGGTGGACAAGCGAAGAAAGCGGGAATCTTTATGGGACAAAGCACAAGTAACAAGACACATGAAGAAGAGACAAAATTGAACCACAAGTTTCATTTAGATATTTTCTTCTTGGTTTCAAATTTTACACTTCACCTTTTTTGTTGTAGTTGAAGAAAAGAAAGGCAATGGATTACATTTTTAGCAAACATTGAAACTTCTCTCCAATTGTAAGAGAACCACAGTATTTCACTCTCGGAGAAAGCATATTGAAGTTATCATCACCGCATATTTGGGAGCTCATAGTCGAAAAGACAAGTGGAAGTCTAATTTTGCTTAGCATAGAGGAGGCCAGAGCGAGTGATCTCTTGACCAAGTGAGTAAGTGAAGACAAATTAATAAAGTGAAGACGATGACGCGAACGTGTTCCTAGAGAGCTCCAAGCAAGCATATTGATGTTCATCATCACTATTTGGGGATTGATAGCCAAAAGACAAGTGGAATTCCAATTTTTAGCACGAACATGTGCGACATCTTGACCAAGTCAGCAGAATTAAGAAAGTAAAGACGAAATTCTTCTTTGTTAGAAATTTTGTTTCTTGTTAGTACAAAAATTCTGTATGTATTTATATTGATGAAGTAATTTTGAGTATGTGTGATGGCGATAAAAGAATGAGTAGGTGATGTGCGATAATATAAATTAAATTTAATTTTTTTTACACATAACTTGGATCACTGCGATTAGTCAATGCCATGAAAATGAAAAATTGTACGGGTGATGAAAATGTTTATGGCATCCTTGTCGATGGTTACTTGAAAATAGGGTGAGTTGGAGAAATAATTTGAAACAACGCATATCATGAAATAAACGGGTTGCATTCCTACTATTTTGAGCTACGATGCATTGGTTCAACATCTTTTCGGGAAAACAGAGATACAAAGAGGCTATTAAGCTCTTTGAGGAAATGCGGGAATGTGGTCCTCAGCTTTGATGTTGTAATGATCACGACAACGATTGGTGGGGAGGTAGGCCATGGCCATATTTATGAAGCGTGGAGATTTAAAATGCCATGAAAATCAAGGGACTAAATACCAACGAATCATAATCTATAGTGTTAAAGATCTTTGTAAACGGGTAAGTTAGAGTAGCTTGCAGATTTTGTTGGAGATGAAGGAAATAAGTATAAATCCGGTCGAGGATCTTCCAACGGGTTGTTTACTCTCTAGAAATTCAACAACTCTTATTGGTAATAGAAGTGGAATGTAATCCACTAAGTCCTAGATCATGACTTTTAGAAACAAAATCATTAAAATAGCAATGAAATCATTAAAAACACAACAAAAAAATTATTAAAAACACAACAGAGATCTTTATAGAACGAATCATGACAACAGAATTTTTCTCTAGTACAATTTTTTTGACAACTAGAGTTGAAGTTAGTTAATGCCCTCTCCCATTTTTCCGAACATATAGTTCTTCTTAAGACAACATAGTTTGCAGGTTTTTAAATATGTTCCCTTCTTTGTTTCCCAAATAGTTGTGGCGATAGTCTAAACTTCACCGGAGTTATTAATGTATTTATGTATATCTCTAATGAAGACTTCTTTTCTCTTCTCGTTATGAGATTATGTAAGCTTTGTGAATTTATATGCATAACTCTACTAATTTATGTATTAACTTTGTTAATTTATATGTTGTTCATTGATTTGGTACCCTAATTTCAAGGGTTTGTATTTCTTTACAACATTCATACGATATGTGTATATTAGCACAATTTTTTTTATTCTATTTTCACTCAATATATGGTTATATTTCTCTCGTTTTTTATTTTTCCAACCATCCCATTGTTCAATTCACGGCACGAGTCTCGTGGTTCTCAACTCGGGAGACAACGAGACAAAAAATCATGGCCATTAAAAACATTAAAAACACGATAACGAAATCATTAAAAACAATAGGTCAATGTGAATCATAACTTTACACGGAAGTTCAATTCAACAAAGAATACAAATCATGAATTTACCCACCAGAGATCAATTACATATGAAGACGACACTTCCGAATCATGACTTTACACAAGGAATCATTCACATAGAGAAATACGCTTCCAAAGAATACAGATGACAATGACACTTCCCGAAGAATACCACCCGGAAACATAGATGCGGAAGCCGAGACGAGCGGACGAACGCAGAACGCGGATGTCGACGGATGAGTGGACGAGCACACGTACACCAATAGTCACAAACTAGAAAATGACGGAAATATTCTTTCGGGCCAGAAACCACTACATTTATAAAAACAACATTTGGCCAAAATTTTTTAAAAGTTCGGTACATTGCTGTCGGTTTTCTACGCATAGGCCAAAAATCAGTATCATTTGTCATCAAAGTAAATGGTGGAATAAGTTCGATTAATGGTGGAAAAATTTTGGTCAAAGTAATTTCAAAAGTTGACCAAAATTTTTAAAGGTCAGGTAAGACACGGGAAGAATCAAATTTTGGGCGCATTTCTCCTTGAAAATGTAACCCACCTTCTACATTCACCCATATGCAACGATGGTCGGTGGGAGTGTAGGCCATGGTTTCTTCTTGCCTTTGTAGTGTTTTAGAGAAACCGCCTAACATACAGTGAAGACTTCTTGTAGTAGTAGCTTGTCGGTGACAATTTTTGGAAATGCATGGGGTTGCACAGAAGGACTCGAAAACTATAATGAGGGTGCCTTTGAATGGAAAACCAATGGGCTAGTGTAATATTTGTGTCCATGGCTCTCCTTTACATACAAGGTGGATCTTCCACAGGAATAGCAAACGATAGAGTGCGGTGATAAAGTTTACTGCTATAAGATCGATGTGTTGTATATCTAAGTCCCCATAAAATCTTCAGTCTTTGTGGATTGGGCCTGCGGATTTTGTGCTCCATTTATGATACTGCTTGGTCCAAGTGGCATCACGAACAAACTACATCCAAAATATAGGAGGCCATGTGGAACTCATATGCCTAACCCTTCCTCTCGGAATCCTTTTTGATGATATGTTTGCCATCCGTGAAATTAACAAGTGGGCCTAGTTGAAGCATGTCCCATGGCTAGAAACCACATGCATTAAGGGGACCCATGCTCCATTTATGGTGGTGGAATCTTCTCTTCCATACATACGGCACATCATAGCAACAATGAGCCTATTGACCTTCTAAAGACCCTCCATATTATACTCCTAGTCTTTCTTTCCATTGAACATCTCGGGGTCTTCCCACCCGGCTCTTTAAGAAGTATTGTGAACTTTCACATCGTGCATTGCTACCTATCGGCGTTGAAGGACTCTTCATTTTACGGCAGTGGAAAGGTACTATATGTTGGCATCTAAGGCGGATAGGTTAGTAAAATCTCTCGTGATGTCGTCTCTTATCGCCCAATTCTTGGAATATGTTTTACGCGAATCCAATCGATGGACTTCCACGGATGGGGAAGATTGCAGGGTGCCTTCTTGACATAGTGTATCTTAGATATTTTAACATTTAGGTACACCTAGTGGTCTTCTAGGTCACTCTGGGAACTCTTACTTTGAGAATTCTTGGTTGAGCTCATACCACAACATTTTATCATTCTTTCCAATGATGCAAGATGTGTCTCGGTAGATGGGAATCGGCACTAGAGGTATCGCTTTCTAGCACATCAAATTTTGGGCTCTTTCGTCTGGATTGTTGGGGTGTGATATCACTTGAGGATAAGGAGATCAAGATGCAGTCAAGTTCCACCTTCAACATCACCTACCATTTCAAGAAACAATCCCACGATAAGATAGATGGCATGGAGGCAATACTATGATATATAGAGTCCTTTGATTTAAACCAAAAAACACATCGACACGTCCGGGGTACCAAGTTACCAATAGGGTAGGTTGCACAAGGAAGGTTCGAGTAGGTTTGTGACCTATAATGGTCGCATAGTTCTTAGAATGGTGGATATGCGACATCGGAAACCTAGTCACGGGGTTGCATCGTCGCATTTTTGAGTGAAAGTGATTGCTTCGGTAGCTTGGAAACTGGAGGCTGTGTTGCATGGTCATGAGGTTGCAAGGTCACGAGGTCGTGAGGTCGCGCTAGGGATTTTGGCGGGGAAAATTTTCAAGATGGAAGTTTATTTTAAATTTTATAAACCTTGGTGAATCTTACTAGTCCCTAATATCCAAATTTTAAAATGTTTGATGACATTTTTGTAAAAATGTTTATATTTCCAATTTTTTATATATTATACAATACATAATATTGGCGATTTTTAAGTTAAAATAATTTTATACTATAAAATTTGGCAAAATTATTTTTAGAAAAATGGAAATTGGCGAATCTATTTTTCGAAAAAACATCGAATATTAGCCCACACTGCGAATATTAGCCCCTAAAATTTTCCCTTATTCCTAGATAGAGAGGGTGGACATGACTCGTTACACCATTTTTTGGTCATCTAACCTATTATCATTAGATGGACCCAGTACACCATGTAAGACCAATTTTACCTAAGTAAAATTGCTTTCTATGTAAAATAACTTAATAAACATTTATTAGGTTGTTTATGGTCTAAACGAGGGAAACCCCAAAGGAAATATTAAACAAATCTATATTTGTTTAAGTTTTCCCTCATGGAATAATCAATTTAAAAAATAATTTAATTTTTTATTCAAGTCATATTTAACCCAAAACAAGGAAATTAATTAGATAAATCCTTACTTATCTTATTACTTTCTAGGAATAATTATTAAATCTTATTTAAATAATATTCCTTGTTAAATATGACTAAATCATTTATAAATAATTAAATAAATCATTATTTATTTAATTATCATTCAACCACTTCCTTAAAATAATAAATAAATCATTTATTTATTTATTATTTACAAATAAAGGGATTTGACCCAAGTCAAATACCTTTTCCCTCGAACAAAATATAATAAAATATTCCATAAAAAGGTGGATCTAGATTTGGTTAATATTATTTTTAATCATGCACAAGATCTAGAATGACCCAATATTTTGTTATAAATAGAAGGGTTTTCCTATTCATTTGTCACCTTTTGTTGCATATTAGATCACTGCGGATCTATGTAGTACATTTTGAGCCATTATCATTTGTCAAATTTTCATTATTTCACTTTGTGAGCTCTGATTTAAATTCTATGTTTGTCAGGTTTTCTACACCAAAAGAGAGAGAAATTCTAGATCTGAAGTGCTGAGGACTTTCTGCAAGAACCCATCCCATTGAGGATAATTAGAAACACCTTTCTTGTTTTCCTCAAGAGTGCCACTAATATAAATTATTTCAAAAAATATTGTTCTTGTCTTGTCTATTGGATGTATGGAGCAAAATCTTATTTTTCTTGCTTAATGTCTTTTTATGCATCGTCTGGATTTCCAGCATTTGTCTTGATCAACTAACTACAAATACGAAAGATATTGGCGGCCATATTTGATGTTAGGGCTATAAGTTATGCGTAGCTAAAGTGGTCTTTTTTTGTACACTTTGACAAAAGATTCATACTAACAATTGGCGACTCCACACGAGGTTTTCAATTACGACCACTGTCGTTTTCCTTATTCCTACATATCCGGTACACTTTAGACCCTAGGGTTTCTTTTCGGTTTTTTGTTTTTTTTTTCTATTTTTATGTGTTTTCACCTATAAAACCCTCAAACATTAAAATTTCTAACCCAGTGTTTCTAGCCCTATTAACGCCGGAGTAACAGACATCATTCGTAGCTGAGACAACAACTTTTACGAAATATGCAGCAGAGACACCCGAAGCCGCGGGGTTTCCTTTTCGACCCAAACACCGTGACCTATCTTTCGGGGCGCCGCACGGCCGAAATCTATGACTTGGACAAAAAGCGAGGTCGAAACTGCTGACTGCACTTTTGCACGAATTTTGAGCAACTTTCTTGGGTTTGTATGAAGCTTATGTCGGAGTTTTCCGGCCCAACTTTGTCTCGGCCGTTTAGACACATTTTTTTGATACGTTTTACTCAACTAAGTGGGAATATAGCCCCTTAGCGCTTTAGTACCCCTTCACTTTTTGTGGAAAAGTTTTAGCTATTTCGGACGTACGAATTTTCGGAAGTTTCGACCTTTTTCTTTTCGGCTGCGATGCCTCACTTTCGGATCCCTTTTAGATTAGCTCTTCTCACTTTCAAATCACTCAGCACTAGTTTTTGGGTTTGCCTCTAGGGTCACCTCCATGTCCCTTCTATCTTTAGCTGATTTCCTCCTTTGTTGTAGCAACCTTGCCTTTGCCTCTTTGTTGTCTTCTGCACCTCCTTTCGGTAGATTTCTCTTTTACATCATGTCCTCAAACCTTTGATCTATTGGCCCCTTTATAGTGTGTTTTGACTAGATTTTTTCCCTCTTTTAGACTAGTTTTGAGAGACACTGCCTTCTTGGGTTATATAGATGCATTGTTAATATTAATTTTAAATTATTTCGACATTTTATACTAATTACTCTACGGTTATTTTTAAGTTACGCAACACACTTTTTCTTGTACTCTCAAAAACGTGCGGGTTTAAAAATTAAAATTAACATGCCACACACAACGACCCTAAGCAAAGAAGAGCTTGGGTAACACCACCAGGCAAAGACTTTAAAATAAATTAACCTTGCACCTTTACGCACTTGTCTTGACATTGTAATCACTTGATTCGCACCTCCTAGCGTTTGTTGGTCATTCTTCTTCCCTTTGTGCCATCATCATTGTGCCCCCGGAAAACATATCCACGAAGGCTATTAGCCTTCACCATCCGTTTCCGTTGATGAACTTACTCCTTCTCGTCGTCATCGAGTTAGTCCTCCCCAAGGTCCGCGCTCGACTCTTCTTCGATTCTTTGGGGTTCTCCCCACTTTGGTTCTCCCCCTATTACCTTCCCCATGTCGGAGTCCGGGGGCCTAATGCTAGTGGCGACCCAGCCTAATGCGGAATTGTTACTAGTAGAAATGCCACGAGAACTACTTGTTGTCCCTTTGCTCCCCTATGGCGAGTCTCGATCTCCCCGATTTCAATGGTTGATTAATGATCCTATCCACCATGATGTTGGTTGGCACCGCTATGCCCACCAAGCTCCCCCTCCGACATTCCCAAGTTTGAAGGCCTTGCTTTGGCGAAGATCCCTCAACCATATCCGATCTTTCCACATGTGGTGTTCATCCAATTCCATTGCGGGGATTCCATTTGTCTTGGGTGTTCCAATGCACGCTCACGGTAAAGCTTCTAAGTGTTATGTTGATCGGACGCCTCTTCCCATACCACCTTTTCAACCATTGCAGAAGCCTTCTTATCCTATTTCCAGCTCCCTCTGCGATACGACAACGGTACCAAACTCTTGACTTCTTTGCATCAATCATCTTCAACCTTTTTTTGCTCATGTCTAGGAATGGCGAGAGAATAAGGAGCTTATGTCAAGCTCCCACCTTTGAAAGATCGGGTCTACATGGACTCGTTCCTTTGATCTCTCTTACTCGCCATCGGCAAATATGTCTCATCCAATTCCCTCCAAACCGAAGAAGCCGCCCTCCAAATCGCCTTAAATATGACCTTATCTATGCTCAATCTAGTTATGCTTATACCATCCTTCCTAACCTCCCAAGACTTTGCGATGGCTCTTACACACGGGGAGCATCTCACTCTCACAGACGGTATCGTTGGGCTCTTTTTTGCATTCGTACGCTCAACCTCCTATGGGCTATGGTTTCCCTCGGGGGCTTGACACCTCCAACACTTTCACTCCCTCCGGGTAGCATGTATCCGGATATGAATACCTCCTACTTTGCCCAACCTCCTCCTTACCTCAATGTTGCCCAACCTATCCATTATCCTTATCCGCAACCTGGTGCCACAGTCCTCCCGGCCCCATTTTGCACCTCACCTCCCTTTCCTTTACTCCTTCCCCTAGCTACAACAACTACCACCCCCTCGGGGCAAGTATTTGCATAGCGGGCGCGAGAATAACCCTCCTTCTCAAAGAAAGAGGAAAGGAAATCAAAATCAATGCCTTTGGTAATCGTGCATCTAATCCTTTAGGTATTAACTCTAACAACGCTAACCGACAATAGGGCTCTTAGCCCAAGCCGGACGAGGCCTCTTCGTGAGCCAACCTTGTTAGGTGATACACGGTGTTTATGGTCATTACCGCCATGATTGTCCCCCTATTACCACATATGCGGCGGATATGGGAGTCTCGAGCCACATTGCAAGGACAACATGCCTCCCCTACGGCACCCCCAATGCGGCTGCTTCTCAACTAGTTGTGTTTACCGATCCTTTCCCTCGGCGGATTCGTAGCTGCCCAACCACCTCATGCCGTGTCCTCAACATTCTCCCTACGAGATTGCTACGATTGCAGTTACGATGATGAACTGCGACCAACCACTAGCAGAAGTCGACCTTAACCTTCAAACTCGGTCTCATCGATTACCCCAAGCCTCTTGCTCCATCTATCCACGAGTCACCTTCCTCGGGTCCTACGGAGCCTCTTTCAACACCCAATGGTCCCGCACGGATCCCTCGGCCCAAATTTGAGGTTCCTACCAAGGTTCCTAAGGAGCCCGATACACCTTGAAAATGCTGCTTCTAGTTGGCTTGCTCATTCGTATAGCATAGTAAATGATTTGGCATAGTCTCATGCTGCCATTTCAACAGACTCCCTCCGGTCATGTCCTTCTCCAACGGAAGGCTCTACTATACGCCATGGGCGGCGCGAATCCTGTTGACCAGTGATTTTTTTTCAACGCTGTCGGTCGACCATCCTCCCCTTCCTGCTTCGTTGCTTCCAAATCCCGGTTAAAATTCGGAAAGCTAACGTGTCTCGGTGTATTATTGATGAGGGCATCTGTTTGTGTGATGTCTAATTTGGTTTGAAGCAACTCGGATCTCTGACTGGCCCCTTCCACAATCACCCTTAATTCATGGGATGGCCATGCCTCCCCGGCCCGACAGCCTATTCCGTAATTGTCCTATCACTCTTGCGAGCAAGGCTGTTTGCGTTGACATTGAAGTCATTGACGCCCCTCTTTATTATAACATTCTTTTAGGGTGTAGGTACACCTGTACCATGTCTCTTTGTCCCATCCCGCGGTCTCGCAAGATGTTTCCTCATAATGGAAAGATAGTCACCATTGACCAATTGACCTATCATGAGCCAAAATCTCGAGACCTCCCACGAGTCGACCATCTCTTACGCAACCAATAAGAAAACCATCGATTCTTTGACCGGTCGTCTCCCAGCATCTACAAGGACCCCTCCTTGCTTGGAACCTTCACGAGTCTTCCTCCTCCCTCTGTCTCTAATCTGACTTAGCGAATGTTTGCATGATGCAATCTTCTCGGAGCTGACCTTAAACGGCCGCTTCGGTAGTCGACAACCTCAACCTCGCCCACCGGAACACTGCTCTAGCCCTTCACCTCCACCGGTTGGACCTCTTCCTTACGGCCTTTCTCCTACGGTTGGTACCCATGAGCCTCTCTACCCTCACAGGTCGGTTCCACGGTCTCAGCCATGCGGGAGCCGTCCCTCCCTAGCCATCACCTCCTTGGTCCAAATACCTTTCCTCGCTCCCCCTCCTGAGTCTATTCGGTCCCCCATCGGGGCCGGTCTCTCCCTCCCCAATTTGAACACAGGCATAACCTTCGGTACCTTGACCCTCAACCGCTACCCCACTAGTTCACCCCAAAGCGCACCTTGCTTTGACATACTTAGAGTTCCAGCGGTTACCCTAGCTCATACCATTAAGCTATAGTGCCACCGGCTTCCTCAACGGAGACCCTTCTCCTATTACCCGGCTATGAGAAAGAAAGGCAAAGCTCGCGAGGGGGCATCCAAAGCAAGGCACCCCGGCCCGGCCCTACCCCTCCTCCACCTGCCAAGCCTTGCGCCTTGTGTGATGTCGTCGGTCATGCCACCCATACTTGTCACAGGGATTTCCACAGTATTAAACCCATGGTTAAAGTCGCGTTCCTGAATCTACGGTCTTTGAACCATCTATTTCTTCCTTGTCCATAACCCGAACCCCAAGACTCTTTGCACCAACAAACCCTCTTGCTGCGTGACGGTTTCCACGGCCATTATTCCAACGTTTTCCTCACTTAACGCATTCTTAGGAGCCACTTTAGAGGTCATTCGGGAGGTATGAGGTTGAACAAAAAAATCAAGTAGCCTCTCCCATCCTTGCAATTATGCGTCAGTTAACGATGATCCCCCTACTACCATTGACATTTCCCCCCGATGTTAGAGAACACACGCCCCCATCCTCTACCTATCATCATCAGTGCAACCCTCGAGTACATTCCCTCTAAATCCCCTCATACTGTTTTACCTTGATCTCCTTCGGCGAAATTCTTGGGCGCCACATCATTTGACCATATTTTTACTGTTCTTTTGTCATCCCCCATGACGACTCGTATGTGAGTCTCTCCTCCCATCTTGATGATTTAGGTAGCTTTTTAGCATCATGTGGTTTTCACCGGCCAGATTTTATTTCCCACCCATAGCAGGGATGATACCATCGTATCTATGATGTTCTATATAGCATGAGCACTAGCTATCCTTACCATAGCCCTCATACATCACCCTCTAGTTAGTTTATGAGTCATAGCCATCCTATCCCAGCCTACTCCTCGTGATTTGTTGTTTGATGTCTACCTCTGCACTCATCTTGCCATCATTGTTTTTTCCCCATTTATTGTCTTCTAACACTCTTCCACAGGACCCCCGTCCACCTATATTGGCTACGATGATGGTGCAAGTCGCTATTCCGGAATCTAGCCTGCGCATATTGGGCCATATTTGCACCCCTTGCATACCCTCCTTCTCTCAATGGGAGTGCCGCATTGAGTACGCCACCAATAATCAAGCCGAATATAATGAAGTGTGTGGTCTTTTAGCCGATTCCCTCCTCATACGTATCCTCCATGTTTGCATGTTCGTTTATATTCACTGCTTCTTGTCCAGCGCTCATTGGTGTCTATCGTGTGCATAGTCCTATCCTTTTCCAATGATACTTACGAGTGAAACTTTTTTTGATACGTGAATTTAGAGTCATTACTTTCGGTCATGTACCTAGAGAGCAAAATCACTATGTAGATAGCATTGAAAACCATGTCCTCAATTGGAATTTATCACACATTTCCCGAGAGAAGACAATAACATTCAAAATCATCAAAAAAATACATATCCATAATATGTAATAGGTACAACATCATTTTTAGATTCCCTTTATACACTGCGATACATATGACATGCCCATATCATGTTACAAAAAACAAAAATCAAAGGCGGGGGCACCACTTGCCCCTACATATACACTAGGGGGCACCACACCTTCCCACATCTAACCAATATGCGGAGGATCGGAGCAAATGGCTCTGTGCCCGCGGCTTGTAGATCATGGACGGTCGACTAGCCATCGCTATGCGCCACGTCACACCTCACCATTCGAGGGTAGCCAAATACATAGCTCTATGTACTAGTCGTCTAAGTCTTGCCAACTCTTGCTACGACACACCGGTCATGACCCCTCACATCTATGACGGTCTCCTCCAAGAAGGTTCTCATATCCTCGTGCAATGCCCATTCTCGATCCACTAGCACTTGCATCTCACGAAACTACGGGTTGTCCCATATATCTAGCCGGTTTCACAGGAAAAACTATATCTGCATACCAAAATTATAAGAGTCGGTACCATATATACCTTCCACAAAATTTCACATGCACATAAAATATTAGTCACTTGACACTTACCATCGAGCCCCATACTCGACCGGGCGGTGGAAATTTCGGATCTCACGATAACCCATCCCACTATAGGGATAGTCGTCTATGTATAATGACATCAGTCCCAATGAACGAGAACTCCCGGTCGGAACACCCACCCGGCCGTCCTCCTCATCCTCTACAGAGTAGGTACCCCACGGCGCATCCACCGGGTTCTCTCGGACCCCCATCGTGTTGTACACGAAGTCGCAAGGTCGAGGATCCTCTTGAAAAAGAAGGAGCACAATACGATCCCATACGAGCAATCATGGTTCACTTGCCACTTGCGAAGCGGCGGCTGTCATTTCAACAAAACCAAAATCATTTGGGCCCACCCATAGTAGGTCCCACTCAACACTTTCACAATCATCATACGCCCTCCCGGTGATGTGATGGAGCACACGGCTGCCTAGGATCCACTGGCTGCTAGCACCACCTTGCGCTAGGTCTTTAACCTCTCTAGATCCCAATCGATGCTCCGAGTCCTTTGACTTGGAGTCTGGTCAACAATGTTGCTCTACAAACTCCATGATGTTATGCCCTAGCGATAACAACGAGCATTATTTCCACCATCCCTAATGGTGGGGGAGACGAGTCGATACGGATCCTGAGTGTCAACTCGATCCTATACTCCTCCACTATAAAGAAATCATGATGCGGATCCCCGATAGCCCCGACAATGTTTGGGCCAAGGGCTCCCCGACTCCTCATCGAGAGGGTTCTCCACAAATTTTAGAACCCCAAACCTGGCCGGTGCACGACGGACACACGATCTACTTGGATCTCCGTGTGTGTACCCAAGTCTCTCTCTCTAGTTGATCCATATATACATATATCTTCACAAAAAAATCATCTTTTTCAATATAAAGATAGGAAAAACTATATCCAATTACAAAAAAACCCAACTCTCGGCCCACAACGGCAACGAATTCACCTCCATCTCACGAATTCGCACTTTTTGGCCAAATCACGGGACGAGTCACACTTTCTAGGCCAAATCTTGCTTCCCGAGGGTCACAATTTTTGGCCCAAATAGTGCGACCGGACGTGAAGATGAGGGAGGGGTTGTTCTGAGATTTGGGACCCTAGTGAACTTTCAATCCATCGAAAAAAGAAAGAGTAGGATTAGGCCTCTTACGTACGGCGGCGGATCTCGATTCCAACGGTCGGTTTGTCAATACGATTACGCAAGATTTAGGGCCTCCTCTCCTCTCTACATTCACCTGGCTTCTGAAAATGAATGCATTTGGAGGGAAAGGCCTTATTAGAGAAACCCCTAATTTTTCTTTCGCCATTGTGACAAACCATAGTCCGTTTGACACCTTGCTCTGCACCATTGGAAAACTCTCACCGAGCACTCAAATGGGTATCTGTTAGTTTTTCATGACTTGATACCTCACGGACCCATTTTTTCCACGAAGGGTCTATTCACCTCTCCTCCAAATCAGATTTCCTCACTTACAACACTTGTACTCGAGGCACCACCTTGCCTCCATACTTGCTCTTGTTCGTGTCGATTTTAGTCATGAGCTACCCTCTTGTACTCATGTTTTATGGTCCCCCATTAGACTTTCTTGTGTGGAAGCACCATCAAGTCGCCCTTGTTTATAGCATCCGAGTTGAGTCATCATTTCATTCATGGAGTCTATCCTGTGTCCCTTTGTATCCCGATATAGTCCTCCATCCTTCATTGCTTGGTCTCTCTCTTGTGTCGCACCTTATGGCCTTCGAGTCCCACTGTCCCCCTGTCCCTCATGATATTGTGTTAGTCGGCTTGCCAAGTCATTCATGCCCTTTATGCTCTAACAGGAATTCATCCATTCGCTACTCGGTTCCCTCTATTTCATCTCATCATTGGTGTCGGTTTGTCGGTAGCTCTGCTCTATTTTCTCTTGTGCCTTCGTTGAGGATTCCTTATTGCCTCACCTATGGCGGACCTCCTTGACATCTTTGCTCATTCATTCTGAAGACGAGTCTAGAGGGTAGTGTACCTTGGTTCTAGCTTCCACTCTTGTTCGGTGCCTACTGAATCGAGGCAAAGGGACTACTTATTTCCCTTTCAATTGGTTGTTTCTTAGCCACAACTCCCTTTCCCAGCATGATCAAGATCCGTATACTTGATGGTTCCGTGAAGCGGCCGATATCGGTGATTCCCCGCGGGTGTGTGAGATGTCCCCGAACCTCATGAGGGGGTGGCCCTCCGAGGTAGTCCCCCACATGCCCGGATGACTTCTTCATTGCAACCTTTGATGCAGCTCCATATATTTGATGATGTCGGCCTTAGGCCCGCACGGCGGCGCCTCTTTGATTTGCATGTATCGGTCGGTTGCGGAAACCCTTCCCCATTGATAGGGGGCATTTGGGTTGTATTTGTATCTCATGTACTTAGATATTATTGTATAAGTCTTGTTTGTTATCCCGAGCCTTGCATGTATGTGGGATTTATCATTATTTCTCTTATCGGCTCATGTTTATGCCGGCATGTACTTTACGGTTAGGTTCCTTTTCTTTGGATGGTTTATTCTTTTGTACTTTGTCTCGGCGGGCATAGGTATGCCTCCCTCGCCACCTTTAGCATAGGTACCATCTCATAAAAAGAGACTTATTGCACCCGTAAGTCTCGTATCCTTGGGGTCTAGTTCTTTAGCACCTTAGACTACCTTACATTTCTCTCTACGACTTCCCTTTTGATGTACGAGCAGTTGAGTTCTTACAATGTACTTCGGTCATATGATTTGCTCCTAACACTTTCGCACCTTTGGGCGTCCCCATTTACACCATTTTTGGTCATCTAAACTATTATCATTAGATGGACCCAAGTACACCATGTAAGACCAATTTTAAGTAAATTGCTTTCATTATGTAAATAACTTAATAAAACACATTTATTAGGTTGTTTATGGTCTAAACGAGGAAACCCCAAGGAAATATTAAACAAATCTATATTTGTTTGATTTTTTCTCATGGAATAATCAATTAAACAATAATTTAATTATTATTCCAAATCATATTTAATAAAGTAAGGAAATTAATTAGATAAATCCTTACTTATCTTATTATTTTCTAGGAATAATTATTTAAATATTATTCCTTGTTAAATGTAACTAAATCATTATAAATAATTAAATAAATCATTATTTATTTAATTATCATTCAACCACTTCCTTAAAATAATAAAAATTATTTATTTATTTATTATTTACAAATAAAAGGTTTTGACCCAAGTCAAATACATTTTCCCTCCAACAAATATAATAAAATATTCCATGAGTGGATCTAGATTTGGTTAACATTATTTTAATCATGCCAAGATCTAGAATGACTAATATTTTGTTATAAATAGAAGGGTTTTCCCATTCATTTGTCACCTTTTGTTGCCTATTAGATCACTCTGGATCTATGCTCTTGAGTCGACTTTTGAGCCATTATCTTTGTCAAATTTTCCATTATTTCACTTTGTGAGCTCCCTTTGAGTTCTATGTTTGTACGGGTTTTCTACACCAACAAGAGAGAAATTATAGATACGAAGTGCGAGGACTTTCAAGAACCCATTACATTGAGGAGAATTGGAAACACCTTTCTTGTTTTCCTCCCACGTACCCCTTAATATAAAATTCTTTCAAAAATATTGTTCTTGTCTTGTATTGGATGTATGGAGAAAAATCTTATTTTTATTGCTTAATGTCTTTTTATGCATAGATGCATTTTTTGCGACGTGGTCTTGATCAACTAACTCCGGATCTAAAGATATTGGCGGCCATATTTGATGTTAGAGGTATAAGTTATGTGTAGCTCAACTTATATGATATAAGCATCGACAATGGATAACCAAGGTCTTCCTAAAATGAGGATATCCATTAAACTTGGTTTTAGCTAGAGGATGAGGAAATATGTAGGAGTGCTCCCAAGAGCTAATTGAAACCATAAAATCTTTGAATAATTCCTTTAGGAGCTACTCTGGGCAGAGTCTGCAAGTTGTAGAACCATTGTGGTTTTCCTCAAAGTCCCTTGGAGGTTGAGTTTAAGCATAGTTTCCTTCCTAAATACATTTATGCGGCCCAAGATTAATTAGAGTATTGGGGACTAATAGCACCATCGATGTCTACATTTACTATTGGACTACCAGGGTCTAGGTACTTTGGGAAGATCACCCTTCCCAACAATAAGTCAGATAATTGTCCCACTACATTGATGGTGGGGGTATCTTTCTTCTTTCTCCCAAGTTTCTTAAAGAAATTTTCCTTGACGAGCCTATTGTATATAGGAACATCCTTAATGGCTAGGAGAATGGGTATTTTCACACACAAAATTTTTAGTTCTCCTAGAAATTTAGTCTCTTATGGGGTGTATTGACTAGAGTGGATCAAGTGCTAAGGAAATGTAGGTTGTTGGATCTGAGTTTTATTCTCTTCCTTTTCCTCCTCAACCTCTTCAGGTGGAGATGGAGGATTATTGTCCAAGATTACTCTTCCCCAACTTGAGATTTATTTCTTAGGGGTAAAATGCATAGGTGGTGGCTAGAGTAAATACCTCTCAGGCCTTCCTGGGACCCAAGGTAGATAGTCAGACTAACTGCAAAATTCTCAAAGAAACTACATACATGTTCATACTAATGCTTAATTGAAAAAGTGAGATATTGAAGGATTACCTCTTTGTAGCTAGCTGATCTATTGGAGTGCGCTAGGCAGTGTTGCAGAAGTAGTCCTCACCTGCTCCAAGTCTGGATCTTGCAAACAAACAAAGAAAAGTGTAATCTTCACAATTGTATCACTACAAGCAATCAAACAAGGATATAACCAAATGTTTAACTATGTAGATCTAAGCCACTTATATCATGCTTCATAAACAAATCAATAATAGATGCATTGATAAAACATCAAGTGGGAAAAATAGAGGCATTTATATTAATAAGAGAAGGAAGATTACAACTGTTGGTTTGGCCAAGCTTCCCTCAATCTTCTGAAAACTCTCTGTCTCTCCTTAATATCTGAGTGTAATGATACTTAGGCCAAGATTTCTCAATGAACCTTGTTAATCATGAAGCCTCACACTCAACAACAAAAGAACATTATTCACACAATCAACCTTTAGACCTTTGATAATGAGCCTTGGACTCCAATTTATAAGAATTTGGGAGGACCAATCTTTCCAATCTTCTCTATCAGTTTGAATAGGGAAAAATCCATGATGATTCCATGATTTTCCTAGATTTTTCCCTCTTTAGATGCTCATTTGGGTTTAGTAATTTCCAATCAGAGGCCTACACCACAGGTTGCTGCTTTTTGGACTGACTCCTTTAAGAAAAATAAGGAAATGTCAATCACTGACCGCAGGATTGGTCCATTTTTCTTCATGAAACATGGGTAACGCTTCCCCTTAAGCAAGATAGTGTGTTAACCTTGACACTAACTCTCCCTCTAAGAAGTAGGGATCCATTATAACTTGACCTAGCTGTCTCTAGGGTGCATTACCTTGGCAAAATAGGTCTCTTTCTAGGTGATTTTCTTTCATCGATGTATCCTTCTCCTTTCAGTTGATGAGGAAGTCATTTTTCCTGTAACATATGTCCCCTAAAGTGTGAGGTCAGAAGCGAAGACGATGGATGAAATACTTTATAACATGTTTTATTAGAGAAGGAGGATTTGCAAGACTGAGGAAAACCTAAAACAAACAACATATGTTATAAATATAAGTATCTGTCCTGAGTCAGGCCTTCCCATGCTTAGTAGATGTATCAAAATGATTTCTCCAAGAAGAGTTATGATGATTATGTCCACCAATAAGCACAATGTGGAAGCTTGTGTCATGAGAGGATTAATCTAATGAGCTGTCTCCAAAAACAATATAGTAGCTTGGGAGAGGAAAATAAGCTCAATGATGTAAGCCTCAACCCAAGGTCTTGGTCGCCGCTTCACTAAACTGCATATTTCCGCACATGTGAATAAAGGAGTTCTAGTTGAACATCCGAGAAATATTTTGATTACTAGTTAATAATGAAAACTATTAACAGATGCCAGGATGGCGACCGATAAGGATGATGGTCTCCAAGATGCCCAATACAATCTAGCGAGTGTGAATAAATAGTTTTGATGTCTTACACTCATAGAATCATTCGACTCAGAGCTAGTGATGAAAACCCCTAATCAAGAACAAGGTAACCTTCCACTTAGGTCTAGAAGTTCCAAGGTACTGATATGTTTATGGATCAACTTCCTAGATATGATGTTGAAGTTGATAGGAAGAGATCTGTCAAAAGGCAGGCAATGAGGCATCCTACATCAGTTGACATGAAATGGGAAAAGCTGATTTTTTTTTAAGATAGTCAAGAGAAAATGGTACTAACTGACAACAACAAATTATTTCTGGCATATGATAGCTTGGCTGATACATGAAGAAGTAGATAGCGAGATATTCTTGAACAATAGAAGGCACAGTAAAAGGGTACCAGGTAGCTTAGGCTTATGAACACCAAAGAGTGTCAGGTTTCACCAATGCAGGGACATCGGCATATGAAGGATAAAATCAATGAATGGTAGGGTTCAGCTAATTGCGAGAGAATTTTCTGGGAAATTCCATGTTCAAGGTTTTTCTGCCAAATTGAATTTGAAAGCATAACATAAAAAGTCTCCACTTTGTACAAATTTTTCCTCATATGATTATGTTTAACGAGTCCAGAAGGGTAAATTTGGTGATCTTTTCATATTTGGGGAGTCTGAAAAACATCATAAAAGAAAAATCTGGGGGTACCTTTGTCATGGTTGATAACTGGTGTGACAAAGGGAGAATAATATGCACGACATAGTTCCTTTTCCACAAGTTAGTGCATTGAATCCAGAAAAAGTGATAAACCTATGTTTAATGAATTTCAACCTCATTTTTTATGAGTAAAAGCAGATGAAGTAAACCAAAAATTCTTTGTGAAGTTTTAATGAGTCAGATGAAGAAAAACTCAATCCTCTCCATGAAATTTTAACCAGTCCGACAAAGAAAAAATCAGTGACTTTTTCGGTTTTTTAACGAGCTAGAAAAAGAGGGAAAAGAATGTCTCATATTTCCTTATTCTGGTAGTTTAACGAGCCAAAAGAAGGAAACTCGATGTTTCTTTCAGTTTTACAAGCTAGAAAAAGTCCCTAAAAGGAAGGTTCATTGATTCTTCATGCAATTTTAACGAGTCTGAAGAAGAGAACTCGAGGTTTTTCGGTTTAACGAGCGAGAAAAATACCATAAAAATAATGCTCGAAACTTCTTGATCTCTTGGTTGTCAATAGAAGGATCTATGTTGGGCATTTTCTCATAAGATGAAGTGAAAACATCGCGAAACTACTTAAAAACGTATGTGAAGCATGCAATTTCCTCTGGACTGTAATCTGCTCAATTATGTATATTTTCCACGATACCCATTTTGAACAAGATATCTATGAGAATGATATTAAAAATATTTCCCATGTTACCTGTCGTGTCGATAGTTTGAACAGTTGTGTAAGTGGATGGAACAATCTCAGGTGGGTCGAAAGATGGGATTTGGATAGTGGTCGCGTCTGAATTAGACATCGAAGTGCAATGGCGAAGCTCTCCCCAAGGTCATTCCTCTAAAGACATGATCTCTCAGATAACTTCGTCCATAGACAAGACTTCATCAAGGAGATCCTTAGAAGGAACTGTGGTGGGAGGGAGGGTGGTCACATTGGTTAAAACCAAATCAGTGGAGGGTTCATATGCTGATTGGATGGCTTGATAATCCAAATCAGCCGGTGATAGTGGCATCTGATCTCTGTAGGCATACATTTCTTAATGTGTCTATAGGATCCATGGATCGGCAGATCTATCCGAGATGGTGGATATCATTGAAATCGTGTGTGGAAACTCAGGTGGCGGGAGAGGAAAGAAACCCATCAGAGAAGATGCCTTCATAAGTTCGGTACCAACACTGACATAAGAGTCAGGAACTCCTCCTACTAAGGGCACTATGTTGCTAGGTAATGTAGAATAATCAGGGATGCAAAAGGATAGTTGTTACACTGTAACTGTCTTCCCATCCAATGGAAAAAGGATGAGTTGGAAAGCCAAATAGACAATGGAAGTCATCACGTAAGACCAACCACGACCCAAAAGAATATTATAGTCGAGATGACGATCTATGACTTCGATGTTCACAGTTATAGTTTCCCCGCTAAGTGTAATGGGGTAGCTAGAAAGGTAGCATTTTTGGAGGAAAGTGTGGCCATCAAATGATTTGAGGAAATTCAATGGTGGAGACAAAGTAGGAGAACCCAAAGCGAGCCAGCACGCAGTTGACATTACATAGGTCAAAGCACCTTTATCTATGGCAATGAAATGGATTGGACTCCCTTTCGACACAACTTGAACCTGGAAAGAAAGATGGTGTGAAAGGCGATGTTTGCATTTTTCCATGTCAAAGATGGCTAGCATAGAATCCTGGGGGTCAATTCCACCAATGGCCGAAAAAAAAACTTTCCTTTGCACTGGGTAGGTTTGCAACAGCTCGAGTGCAGACATAGCAGATGGTGCTTGCCCCAAGTCTTCTACAATGTTGTAGTTTTGGGTAGCATGTGCAGAGGTGTTATGAGTCATGCGTCGAAGGGTCCCTTAGGGGGGAAGAATGGAAGGGTTAACAATAGGCCTTTCGATATAAATATCATTAGGTAGTGGTGGATTTGAACTTGAACCAGGTTCGTGAGCCTCGATGACCATATTTTCATAGGTTTTAGCTTGGGTTTGGAGTTCAACAGTATCCATGCCATAAATGGCAGATGATCCTTCAGCGGAAGGATGAGTACAACCATTGCCCCTTTGTGGGGGTTGTGGCTGGTTTGCAACCATGTGTTGTTGCTGCTGCAAATTGGAGAAGGGATTGTGAAGGATGACAGGTGTCCTTCCAGAGTCCTTTTGCATGATAAAATTTGTGTATTCCTGCAACTAAGGACATTTCATAGGTTTCTTCTTTCCTTTGTTGTTTTTAGCAACATTTCTCTAATTTGGATTATTCTGAGTGTTGGTCTGATATTCAGAAGGAGAGGCACTTTTCTTATTCCTCTTGTTCATGCTGTGAGGTATTTGTGTAGACTGCAGAGAGTGTACCTCAGCGGTGGGAAGAGAAGCCAATTGGGTAGGGGTGGTGGCAGTAGAATATGGCTGGGAAGCTTGCCCGTTGAGCTGTTTTACAACTACACTGGAAGTTGTATGAACGAGGTCGTTGGCATGCACTCCCAGTAACTGAGTAGCGGGAGGATTCAAGGTGGCAGGGGCATGGGGGAGTAACTCATACAATGTGCTATATTGCGAATATATGAGATCTAGATGTTGTGCATGATGGATGGATTGATCTTCCGTGACTGTTCCAAACAAGAAAACATCTTTAGAAAGGGGTGGCAAGAGTGACTTGCAAAAACAATTCGATAATAGATGATCTGGGATTGGCACAATGACTAACCTTCGCCTACATCTCCATTCATGAATGTGATCAGACATATGAGTGGCGGTGTCCTGGTGCAACGAGGTTATGAGTTTTGTTTTGGTTTCGTATCGGATAGGTAGTCGAAATTTATTAAGAAATTTCGTTGCTAAGGAACCAAAATTATTAACTACAACTTGTGGTAACTTGATGTACCATTTGCCAGCTTTGCCTGTGAGAGTGATTGGGAGAAGCCTGAGCTGGATACTATCGTCCACCATGGAATTAGAAATAGACCATAGATGAAAGGTGGTGATATGTGTAGCTGGATACTCCCCTTGTTTCCCTTTGAACATAGGAATGTCAAATGGAATCTTATGCGATACTGGAGGGCATAGTGCATTATGATTGATAGGATCATTGGTCAATTTATATAGATCGGGGATGTCTAAAGCTACCAAAAATGGAAATTGTGTGGTTTCCCTCGAGTCTAACCAAGGAGGTGTTGGCTGACCATTTGGACCATAGGGTCCTCCCATTAAAGTGTTTCCAACGGGATAAGTAGGAATTTGTTGATAAAATTTTCCAGTTAGTGGAGGCATAGTGATGTAAGGTTGTTGTCCATAGGGGATATTGTATTGGGGGAAAATAGTTGGTTTCCCCCAGGGTCACCGAGATAGAAGTGATAGAGTTAGCTTGTCACATACTACTATTCGCCTAATTGAACATTGGAATAGACCCTACACCATAAGGTTGACCACTAAGAGGAATGTCGTTAAAAATTAATGGAACTTCTTATCCCACAAAATGTAGGGGTACAAAAGTGCCCCTTGACATGTAAGTGTTAGTGGCACTGCCCCTTGGCAGAGTACCCAAGGGGTTCGAACTCAAAAATGGATTCAAACCGAAAGGGTTGCTGAAGGGAATAGAAGTAGCCCCTCTAGTGGAAGTGGAAGTTGGGGGTCCAGGAGCAGACATGATAGGAGCAGATACCGAAGGGTTCGAGATTCCACTCGCAGTCATTGTGACCACGTTGCTAGGACCAGGAATATGTTGGTTACTAGGGTTGTCGATTAGTTGTGTAGAATTGACAACTGGTGGGGAAGATGGTGATGGAACCGAGTTGGCCACCAATGGCGCCGACCCCACAGTTGCCAGTTGTGAAGTGGATGTGGGTGCAACCGAAGACGTGGCTAGTATTGGTGCTACCTGAATCAACAATGACCCCAACAGGTCAGTGAGAGGAGGATTATAAGGAGGTGCAACTCCTTCAATGAAAGGATTCTCATGCAACTCTGTAGCTTAAGGAGCAATGTGAAAATCAAGGGTTAACACTGGAGACTTCTCTTCTGAAGAAGGCACTAGGTCACTGAGACTTGAATCATCCCCAAATGTCAATGGAGGGAGACCTTTTTGTCACTTAGAAAGATGATGAGGGTCGAAGAATGCCACGATGACCAATTAATTTTATTGAAATTTTATTGTGATGTATTATTAAGTCTTAGTGATAGTAGAACAACACACCTAAAAATAAATAAATCTAAATTCAATAAATGAAGTAGCCACAGGTCTAAGACCCTCTATGAGTATTATTGTTTGTTGGATATGAAACTAAGTATCAAAATAGCATAGACAGAGAGCTAGTCAAATGTAAAGTTACAGTTACTCTTCAGGTTTGCCTGAACCTCAGACGCATTAGGGGAATTTTGAGGTCTAAAATGGGCCTCCTAAGGAAAATATAAAATAATAGTGGAAATAATAAAATAATATTTGATTACATCATCAAAATTTACAGGGAAAAAGGAAAAACTACTTTCTCAACTTGTATTTTAAACTTATATCCCAAATTGTTTCCTCAAATTTTGTGTGGGAGTACTCGTTTGATAAAAAATATAATTCTCCATCCAAGGAGTACCCATGTTGCATACTTTCAATGGATCCTACTAAAAAATAATAATAAATACATGAAAAACGTGATTGCAATCACGTTTTTTCATGTATTTATTATTTTTCATGTAGCAGGGTCCATCGAAAGTATGCAACATGGGTACTCCTTGGATGAGGAATTAAATTTTGCATCCAACGAATACTCTCGCTCGAAATCTGAGTAAAAAATTTGGGAGATAAGTTGAAAATATGAGTTGAAAATGTAGTTTTATTATTTTATTATTTTTTATTCTTTTTATCCTTTTACTTAAAAAATGGTGAATCATCCCCCATGGTTGACATGATCATATTGAATCCTATTGGTCCTTATAAAGTTTATTTTTGTTGTAAATTTTTCTTAGAAGGCCCATTTTAGACCTCAAAACTCCCCTAATGATGGGGCTAAGCACTCTCATGAAGATGGGTACCCTCCCAAAGACCAAAAATACAGTAGGTCTGTCTATGTCAGGTACCATGGCAGCCCACCCCAGTCACCTTGTGTACATCCCTAAAAGTATGGTAACTAAAGATACTTGAAATCACAGACACTACCAGGGGGGTCATGGTCGTAGATAGCATGCTGTATGGGCAGAACACCTAGATCCCCGATCTAGTTTTGACATCCCTGAGGGGAACCCCAATATACAAAATTCCCACCCTTATGCAATCAAAGGCGGGTTACCTTCTCACACACCCAACTGTTATCTCATGCTTAACTTCGGTAGTGGTGGAGCAGTCCCAATAGTATGACTGCAGTAGGATTTTTACTCTTTAATTACACTAGTCTCAAGTTTTGCGATCTTGGGAAGTTTTATCACTCTTCCTATCCCAAGATACTAGCTTGAACTAATGTTGGTGTAAGCTTAGAAAAGGAGTTATTGATTAATTTTATTAGCGCTTAATTTTAGTGTACTTTCTTATAAGTTTCTGGAGGGGAATTGGGCATATGAAATTTTATGAGAATCTGAATCAAACCATGTAGAAAATATTTTTAACATTTAGTTCGACGAAAGAGATTATTTCTATAGGGAGAAATATTTCATACATCCATGCAGCAGTAAATATCCATATAATGTAGTTTAGCCTAAAAACATTCAAACATATATCCTCACTAACAACTATTTAACCAAAAAAATTCAGAAAGAAATTAGCTATGTTAAAAAAAAAAAAAAAAAAAAAAAAATCTTTTCCAACAAGTAGATGCAACTAGTGCTAGATTTTCAAATAATAAAAATTAAAATTCTAGAAGGAAACCAAGCAGAGAGATCCAAAACACAGAATCCAAACTAACAACCAACAAATCAACATCCATGGAAATCATAGAAGAGGTGAAATGAAAAGTTTTAGGTGGAGTAACGTAGGGTAGCAAGGAGTACAAAGTGTTAATAGGAGGACTAACACACTGTTCTCAAGCAGCAGTAGCATTATAATTCTCTGGAACACACACATGGGGTGTGTTATTAAGGAAAAAATGTAGGATAATGACCAGGTAAGGTCTGTTGTGAACTAATGAGATGGTCACAGAGCATATGAAATGATCACAAAGGGATGTGAGAAGAACGGGAAGTGACAGAGGGAAAGAATCAAAGGCTTGGAAGTAAACAATCTAGGAACTAAGGATTAGTCCCCAGCACAGTCGCCAATTCTACTTAGGGGTAAAATGCACAGGTGGTGACTGGAGTAAATCCCTCTTGGGCCTTCCTGGGACCCAAGGAAGACAATAATATTAGCTGCAACATTCACAAAGAAAATACATACATGTTCATACTAATGCTTAATTGACAATGTGAGATATTGAAGGATTACCTTTTTGTATATGGCTGATCTGTTGGAGAACTCTAGGGAGTGTGGTGGAAGTCCTCCTCACCGGCTCCAAGTCTAGATCCTGCAAACAAATAAAGAACTGGTCCATAAAAATTTTTCTTACTTAAAAACTATTCATTATCCTTACGAAATAAAAATTATTACAAGAAATAAGTTATAAGAAGTCACATTCTCTATTACATTCTTTTGTATTAATATTTGTTGATTCTATGTATAATAAGAATGATTGATAGATATTGACTTATTTATTTCTTGTTAACTCTAAAGGGTTTAATTTATTTTTTCTTTACTAATTTGTAAGTGTATCTAAATCTCTACCATAATAATACTAATGTGTCTCAATTCTCTTTAATATTTAGAATATTTTTTCTAAAATAGTCAATAGCATAAATAAAAACTTATATGTTTGAAACAATAATTGTTTTGGTTTTCTATATATAAAATCTAGTATCATTATTGTTATTCAAGGATTGGAAATATGATGGGACTTGACTCCAAGGTTTGTCATTTCTTTTCCAAATTTAATAATAGGGTTTAGGATTGTTCTTGTCTAATAGATTGATGCCTGTTGAGGCCTAGAACTAACCTAATCTAGTACCATGTTATAACCCTTATATAGTAGCAAATTTCCAGTTCCATAAAAGAACACATTATACAACATAATAGAATTTAATATATCTAGGAAAGAATGACAAATCATTCCCAAATATGTTTCATTTATCTTCCTCAAGTCACGGTGTCTACCATGAAAATTACAAGGGAAAGGATGTTCCACCCAACCAATGACAACTAGTATCCGCTACAAACACGCAATTTGAGCCAACTTCACAACCAGAGCAGTTTTCATGACAAGACCCTAACAGGTCCAACCTAAGACATTTTTTGACCCCATCAGGTCTAGTCTACGGTTTCAACTGAGAACATAGACTACAACTTAATATTCCAATGTCCAACTAGCAGAAGAATTACTTATTATAGCAATGTCCTACCTCCCCTAGTAATGCCCTGTCTGAGGGCAATAAGCTTGAAAATTTGTTTTCCTCCCTTGGGTCTCCTCCAACTAGGCTCCAAGCTCACAAGGTTTCCTCAGAAATTTTCCCTCTCAGCCAACTCAAGAATTACCTATTATAACAATGTCCTACCTCCCTCAACAATGTCCGATATGAGGGTAATGAGCTTAAAATTTTGTTTTCCTCCCTTGTTTCTTCTCCAACCAGGCTCCAAGCTCACAAGGTTTCCTCAGGATTTTTCCCTCTTGGCCCCCTTTTCCCTAAGTGAGATAATTTATCTCTAGAGACGTGAAACTCTTAATTAGCATTCACTCTTAATTAGAGTTTTTTCTTCTGTAACTTTCATGTCTTACCAAAACCAATATTTATTAATAGAATTAAAAAATTAATACTTATATTTATCATCTATTCACATAAGGTCTTCATGGTCCATAGTCTGTAAGTATATTTAGCAAAAGTAAAAAAAATATTTACAATTCACTCAGAAATATTACAATGGTTGGTTGGTATATTGTTCCTTCAAAAGGAATTTTAACTTTTGTATTACCCTATATTATATCATTTCCAAAATTTTGTAATTGTTTTATAAAATCCTTTCGTTTGAACATTTTTGTATTTTGAAACTATAAAAAAAATTACATTTTACAGTAATTTTTTAAATTTTATATAAGATTTTAGAATTTAGTAAAAGCTTTTTAACAGATAATAATATTTATTTAATTTGTTTATTAAATCTCAGTTTACAATTGTTGGTATATTGTTTCCTCAAAAAGATTCTTTATTAGTATAATAATATTTATTTAGTTAATTTATTAAATTTGAGTTTATAATGGTTGGCAAATTGTTTCCTCAAAAGGATTTTTAACTTTTGTATTAGGCTATGTTATATAATTTCCAAAATATTGTAATTGAGTTATAAAATCTTTGCTTTTGAACATTTTTATAATTTTATATTTTGAAAATATAAAAAATTACATTTTATAGTAATTTTTAATTTTAAATAAGATTTTAGAATTTAGTAATTTTTTTTAATATAATTAGTATAACAATATTTATTTAAATAATTCATTAAAGTTGAGTTTTAACAAAGGAAATTTTAAATTTTCATTTTGAACTCAAATTTATAATTTTAATAAATTTTAATTGAATTTTCAAATAACATTTTAGAATTTAGCAAAATATTTTTAACATAATTAATATAATAATATTTTTTAATTAATTTATTAAAATTGAATTTGAACTGAAATTTTAAATTTTCATCTGGAACTCAAATTTATAATTTTCATATTTTTTAATTAAATTTATTAAATTTAAAAAAATATGCAAAATAATAAGACTTTCGAAAAGACTCGAATACAGTAGGAACATAATTAAGTTGACAACGGGCAACACATGTTGGAAGCTTGAAAGGAATTGTGTATGATTTTTTTTTCATTTAATTATTTAAAGTTTTAAACAATAAGAACATTTACCCCTTCAATGTTAATAATATTTACTTTCCTCACGGTTGTACTTTAAGTTTGTTTTTGAAAATTGATTAAACTGAATTTTGTTTTTTGTATGTTTGTATCTAAGGCTCGACGAGATTTGAGAGTTTCATTGTAAAATGAATCCTTTGTGGAAATTTTTCAAGGGACACTTTGTAAAAATAAAAATAAAAAAATTGTTCTACTTAGTAGGATGGGGTGTTTGTCGGGAGAGTATTTCAATGTGTTTAGATAAATTCTTAGTTCATGAAAGTCTAATTAAACATTTAGACTTGATGCATTCATGGGTCTTTCCTGTGAAGCTATCTAACCATTCTCTCATTATCGTATAATGACGGGATGAGTGTATATGGAAGGGTCTCCTTAATTAAAAGAATGTGAATTTGTGCCACTGGTCTTAGCTACTTGGTCTGGTGTGGTTTCTTAGACTGATACTTCTTGGATGGATGTGGTATTCTTTAAATTAAAAGTATTAATAAAGGTCGTTCACAAATGAGAATGCGAGAAAAAGCAACAAAATATTTAAAAACATGATGATATTTAACAAAATCTCAAATTGTTATCTAATCCAAATGACATTGGTTTCATCTTAATTTATTATTCCCAATAGGTCATGGATTTGGAGGCTTGAGAGAGAAATTTATTCAAATTACAGGAAGAGGAATGGAGACTCAAGAGTTGCGCCATATGGATTTTTGGAGGTGACAAAACACCAAGTTTTCTCATAGAAGGAAGGAAAATACCATATCATAATTAATGGATGTAGACAGAAGGAATATCTTCAACTTAAGGATGTCCATTAAGAGGCTATTCTATACTTTCGGAACTTAATCACGCTCAATCAAAGGTGGACATTGATAACCAACTGAGGGTCATCCAGGCTTACCTGTAGATGCTATCTGAGGAGGATGATGGGTTCAGGGGTCGCTCGATTACTATCGAGGAAGTGATATTTGTTCTTAAAAGTTTTGCAAAGGAAAATTTCCTAGGGAGAAATGGGTAGATGATGGAAATTTTCTTACATTTAATGGATATTATGGGGAAATATTTTCTGCAATTAGTTAAAGAATTGTGAACTTTGCATAAGATATTGGGTGCATTAAATATTACATTTATTTCATTGATTCATAAGGTTTCTAAAGCTACATATTTCTAGGATATCAACCTATTTATCTTTGCAATATTGCTTACAAAATGGTATCAAAGAGTATTGATAACACACCAAAGGATAAGATATCTTATTATATTTCCCCTAAAAATTTTGGTTTTTTTAAACATAGGAAAATCTAGCATGTTGTGGCCATTGATCAATATTGCATTCATTCCATAAAGGTCAGGAAAAGGGAGGCTTTATTATTAAAATTGGATCTTCGTAAAGCATATGAATATGTAGATTGGGATTTTATTTAGATTATTTTTCACAAAATTGGGCTTTCGGTTGGGATGGTCGACTGGATTATGGCTTGCATAACCTCGGTCAATTATGTGATCTTGGTTAACGGTGTGTCTTATAATTTCTTCAAAACATCCTACAGATTGCAACAAATTTTTTCTTTATCCCCCTATGATTTATTTTCATTATTTATTGATTGAGCAAGGAAATTATAAAGGCTTGCATAGCAGGTTCCTTTTTGGGATTAAAAATTTCTAAAAATATCGTTGTTACCGATCTTAAGTTTGTGGATGACATGCTTCTATTTGGGAAGGTTTCCACTAAGGAATCCCCTAGACACAAATGAGCCCTGCAGAGTTATAGGCATATAGTTATCGGATGATACAAGACACAATATCGATGATTGTCAACGCGCATAAATACTACAAATAGCAAGATAAAAAGGAAACACACAGCTGAAGGAGATGCTGTTAGCAGCATATCATTAAGGTCATGTTTGTAAAAGTTGTTCAAACCATAGAAGAAATAGTTTTGCCTGGCAAGAACAACTTATGCGTACTTGGGTGTTTTCGTGAATAAGATAGATGTCAATAATAAAGTTACAAACATCTCCTATGTAAACAACATACCATCCTTAACACATTCAATGAGCTGGAATGCATAAATAATATAAGCAAAAAACACAGATTAATCAATCATAAGATATTAGACATATACGAAGAAATACTCATATTATTGACACATTGATTCTCATAAGATCCAGTACTGGATTTAAAACAAATGCTTATATTCATTCATAAGGGGTTCTTCAATGCTTTACAACTCTCTTTCTCTCCTTTGGAGTCCAAAAAAATTCCTTGTACAAGTCCCCGAAGGGAGTATATATAAGACAAAATTGACCCTTGGGTGCCCTGAATCTTTGCCTTCCCGCCTATTGGTCTGCCTTGTGACCTGAATGGAAAATGATACCTATGACCTAAATGGAGAGTGCGACCTGCGACCTGATCGTGTCAGATGCGACCTGCGACCCCTCCTGTAGATTGTTCCTTACAAGCTAATTATGGGAGCGTGTGTGTGATTTCAAGGTCGAGAACATCAACTCGTTGCTCTTTGAGGAAGTTCTGCCATGCACGATAATTTGCAGCGACTGAGGAGATCAGAGGAGTATCTTCCCTTATCATGTGCAGGCATTCTAAGGCATTCAAATTCAAATTCAAATTTTCTCTCTTGATTGTGACCTGGTTAGATAAAGAAGCCAGTTTCGTATAAATCCAAACTGGTGTTACGACGAACTTAACCAAGTTCTCCTGCGATGTCGGAAGATTAGGTGTAGCGACGGCTTGTCTAAGAGGCTGTAGAAATGCTTGAATGTCCTGATCTACCTATTCCCATGTCTTTTCTTCGCCCAGTGCACCTAGAGAGGGATTATGGTGCAGTTCATGCATCGATTCAATGCCACTGATCAAATGCTCATGGGCGGTCATCACCTTCTCTAGATCTTTGAATAATTTCTCCTTGCATTGCACGTTGATATGAATTTGGACCTTGTCATTCTAAGTATGAATCCAATATTTCCTGGGCACAATTTCTGGAGCCTGCGGATATCCTTCTGTCCATTCTATCATTCTATCCAAGGTAGTGGAGGCTTCTTTCATTTTCTCGTTCCTCTTCTTAGTTTCTTCTTGAGCTCTTAGTAGAGGTGCAACTGTTTGCTTTATGGTGAACATTTCCTCGTATACATGCCTCATGGTGGCTTCCAGTGTTACCAACTCTCTTTGGATAGTGACTGGTACTTCATTAATAACAGTGTTCTTATCTTGGAGCTATTGGAATTCTTCCCTTAGTGCTCTCTTTTCTTGCTCCGACCTAGCTTCCCTTTGTTCGGAGTCTTGTAAACTATTTTGTATGGAGAGGATTTCCCTACTCATCCGGCTCACGTATTATTTGGTGGCTACGGTGAAAGAAGTGCTGGCTGATGCTATCATCACTGGATTGGTCCTAGTGTCTAGGACTATATCTTTTTCCATCGTAGCCATGAATGGCGCGGCTAGGTTCCGTGCTAGGAATATCCTCTTTTCCTGCCTGATTTTGAAAGTAAACTGATCATAAGTGAGTCTTATTAGATTGAATACTTCCTCCTCCTATCCCTCGAAGGTACCTGGTTCTGAGACTGCAAAACGTGTGTTGATTGCAGGCACTTCAATGGGTGGCAGCTCTGTCTGTACCCCTATTACTGGAGGAGGTGTCTCGGTGTCTTTTGAAGAATTGTCTTTCAATCTTTGATCCTCTTTCATTCTTCTTCTTCTTTCAATAGCCGCTCCACCTCTACCTTATCATGTTATTCCTTTTATCTACGCTCATCTTCTTCTATGGTTTCCTCTTCTTCCTTCATTTTGCGTTCAGCCTCCACCTGATCTAATTCTTTCTTGAGCTGTCGCTCAGCTTCTGATTTCGCCTCCTGCTCTTCCTTATTTTTGCGGGCATCCGCCACCTACTTCTTTCTTTGCTCTGACTTTAGGTGTTTCTTACGTTTATCTTCATCCTCTTTTGCTTTCTTTTCAACTTTTCGTTGAGATTTTTCTTCCTTTTCTTTCTGTTGGGCGAAGGAGCTATGGATTTTGTTAGTTCGAGGCTTCTTAGCCTTGGAAGATGAGGCTCCTCCAAATTCGTGGATTCTCTCCTCCAGAGTCTGATCATCTTCGTTCTCCTGATTGGTCAATGCTTCTGGGGTGAGTTCCCTATCCTTCTTATACCATTTTCTTACTGCATCCTTAGCTGGGCATTCAGTATGGTTGTAGCTCCATTTTAACTTGGCTCGTTTGCAGTGGTCAGGGACTATCCTCTCAGGATTGTATGTCTGGTAATCCAAAGGCCCCAGGAAGAATCCTACGACTTTCTCAGCTTCCACCTCCACCTCTCTGAAATCCTTGACTATATAAGCACCAATGGTGAGCGACAGTGTGGGCCATGGCTTCTTCTTACCTTTAGTAAGGACCTTTGAGAAGCCGGAAGTCATCTGATAACATACTTCCTGAAGTAGCATCTTGTCAGTGACGAATCAGGGAAGAGCATGGGGAGTCTTGAATGAAACGAAGACTCAGATGAAGGTGCCTTATGCAAATGGAAACCAATGTGCTACCTTGACTATCATTTCCATGACTCACCAGGACATGCATGGGGTATCCTAACTGAACAATTTCCCATAGATTGCAAGGATGAAACTATGTGCGATTGGCTCTATATCTTGTTTGTATTTGGAGTCCTAGAATACCTACAACTCCTTGTGAATTGGGTGTGCTTGCTCTTGATCCTAGTTGTGGGCCCATCCCTGAAATTAGCACCTGGAACAAACTGCATCCAATAGATAGTAGGCCATGTAAAATTCAGAGGAGTATCCCTCCTCTGGTGCTAGTGCTGCAGATATGTTTGTTTTGAGGGCTGCTATTAGTAAGTTGGCCCAATTGAAATAGGTGCCATATACAGTAATAAAGTGCATCAGGGATACGCAAGAACCATTGAAAGTGGTGGCATCAGGATAACCATACATTCTACAAAGCATAGTTGCTACCAACTTATAGACCTTTCTGAGGCATGCCACTTGATACTCCTGATCCTTCTTGATTTTTAACTTCTCGAGTTCTTCCCACCATCCTCTCAGGGTGTTTTCTATGGGAACCGCATGGGTAGTGGCCCATTCCTCTGCGAACATCTGTTCCTGTTCTGGAAGTGTGTAATAGTACTTCGCGCCCTGGCCTTTTAGATTTGAAAAAAAAAATTCCCTTGTAATCCTGAATGACCCACATCCTAAGGTCGATCTTCTGTATGATCCATTCAATAATTTCAACACATGGGAATATAGCTAGGTGGGCCCCTACATAGTGAAGCTTCAATCTCTTAACTTGCACATATACTTTCCGGTCAGGGAGGTCCTCTGGAAATTCTGGTTGTGCAAACTCTTGGTATACTTGATATCAACTCATGCTTTCTCCTTTGCTAAATGTAAATGTGGTGTCCCCATAGACCGAGGGAGGAGACATTGGTATTTCACTTTCTGTGATCTCTATCTCTGGGCTCTTGTTTTTCTTGCGAACTGCCGGAGGCCCCATGTCACTTGAGGCTGAAGAGATGGAGACACACTCTAACTCTGCTTCGAGGTTCGCTGGCATGTTCATAAAACAGTCCCAAGATAAGACAAATTCCATATTAATAAATCCCTACTACTGCTTTTAACTCTTCCCAACTGAGATCTAGGAAAGGGTGAATCTATGACTTAGCGACCTATTTTGTGGGTCGCTAGGTCCCATAGGTTTAAAATTCAGAAGAGAGCGACCCTGCGACTTGGCGACCCTGTGACTAGGTCGCGAGGTCACTGAGTCACATTGGTTTAAAAATTCATGAGGATGCGACCTTGCAACTTAGTGACTTGCGACTGGGTCGTTGGGTCGCTGAGTCACAAGGTCGCAAACGTCCAGTTTTGAGCGAGACGTGACTTAGCGACTTAGAGACTTGCAACTAGGTCGCTGGGTCGTCAAGACACAAGGTCACAAATGTCTAGTTTTGAGCGAGATGCGGCTTATCGACTTAGCGACCGGGGTCGCTGGGTCGCGGGGGTTGCAAGGTCACAGGTTTGGAAGTTACGCTAGGGCTGGGCAGACGATTTTGATGGCGGCGTGGCCTTTTGCTTCATTTTTAACTTAAAGTAATAAAGGGAGTGAGTGAGGAAACCATAAATTAGGATGAAGTGGTCATTAGAGGAAGAGACAGACACAGGGGAGGCTGGTTGGCTTCATTTACAAGCCTGTATAACAATGGCAAGGTTTGGATGATTGGAAAAGACTCAGGCTCAAAAGGATCTGAAATGGGGGATAGTAGGTGGCTTTAAAAGGGCTAAGATAAGGGGAAAGGGGAAAAAACTAGAAAAAAAAGAAACATCAAGAGGATTAGGTGACTTACCCGAGAAAATCGTGCTCCATTTAGCCTGTCAGAAGTGTTTCTACTCTTCGTCGCGTGGGTGAAATGCGACCTAGCGACCCTTATATTTATAAAGGGGTCGCACATGCGGGAAATAAATGAGGTCGTTGCATCACAAATAGTCTGTGTTGATGATATGTGCGACTTCGCGACCGTGCGACCTTGCGACCTAGGGGTCGCAGGGTCACAGGCTCGCTAGGTCGCAATTGTTTAACTTGAGATCGATGTGCGACTTAGCGACTTGGCGACCTGATAGGTTGCTAGGTCAAAAATTGGGTAAAAGACCTACTCTACGACTCAGTGAACTATGGATTTTTAAAAAAAGGACTTGAACTTCAGGTTTTGACTTCGCTTCTCGATGCTTAGGGGGCTCAACAAATTTTAGAGGGTGAATTTTTGGAGGGTGTTGTAGCGGCTACAACAAATGGTGATTCACTGGTAGGGCCTAGAATCTCTACCGGTGTTTCATCTTGAGGGGGGGGGGGGGAGGGCGTATATAACTTGTTCCTTTCACCTCATGGGTCCCACTTCTTCCATCTTCGAGCCTTGTGCATTTTCTCTCCCTATCTGCTTGCCCTTGGGTGTTGGTTTACGGTGTTTTCATTCTTGGAGACCGGATGGAAAAGTTTGGAGTAACCCTAGGTATTTACGGATCCAGTATAGTTTATTTGGTCCTCATGGTTTTGCTCCACTGCTAGTGAACCAGATGGTCCCAGTGGAGTCACTGCCTAGGAATCACGAGCGTTTCTCCGCTGCAAGTGAGCCTCGTCAGTACCCCGACGGAGTTGTCGTATCGCCTCTCTACACAGGAAGCCTTTCTCAATCCTTTACCCTTTATCATGTGCTTAATGCACTTATTGAAATTTGCTCAAGGCACTTATTTTCATGCTCAGGGCATTTAGTTTATTTGGAAATTATTGCCTGGGCGGATGAGGGATCCTGACTTATTTTACTTGCAAGTGAGGTTGCTCCTAGTCTACATGAGGACTTAGGGTTTTCCTAGATTTCCATTCTTCACCTGAGGCTAACTCCTCCCTTTTCCATCCAGTAACCTATTCAACCGAACATTTCCTTTTTCACAGTAGTCCCTTAGGCCAGCATACTAGGTAAGCTGTCGCATCTTGGTCTGAAGGCCTTAGTCATGTTCTCGCCATTGAGTGCCCATCACAGGTATGCTTGCTCCCTTTTACAGTTTTGGAGGAGATAATACACTAGCCTAGATCTCGACTTAGTATGCCACTTGAGTATCTTATATATCCCCTTTCAAAAAATGGATACCAAGGGAAAGAAAAGGTTAAAGAGAGCCTCTGTGGAACAAGTGATTTATTGAAAACAAAAAGGTAAAGAACAACAGAAAACAAGACAAACTATAGTACAGGGTGCGGTGACGGCCCCTAGGGGCTTTCAGGTGAAATAGAGCTTAAGGTCGTGCCCATTCACAGGGAGGACCTCAATCCTCCCTTCAAGGGTTTGTAACCTGTAGGTGTGAGAGCCGACCTTTTACTTGATTTGGAAAGGGCCTGTCCATAACCCCTGGAACTTAGAGTGTTTCCCTTTATCTTCATGAGCTTTATCCCATTTGAGGACGAGGTCACATATCTAAAAAACCTTGTTTCCGGATGACTTCTTGTCGAACCACTGTTTTATTCGACTCTGGTGGATGGCAAATTTTTCCCGTGTTTTTTTCCTTTCCTCCTCAAGTTTCAGTATTGTGTCTATTTGAGCCTGTAAGGCAGGGCAAGGAGTGCCATGAGTCTCCTGAGATAATTGAAGGGCTGGGAGAGACAAGTTGGGAGGAAGGATAGCCTCTTTTTTGTATACGAGGAAAAAGGGGGAGGTGCCCAAGGAAGGTTTGGGTGTGACTCGTTCAGCCCAAAGGGCATTGTGGAGTGCCTTATGCCAATTTCATTGTTGGGACAACAAAGTCTTTTTGATGATGCGGATTAGGTTCTTGTTGGTTGACTCGGCTAACCCATTTCCTTGAGGGTAATAGTTGGCAGAGTGTTTAAGAATGATACCATTTTCTATAGAAAAATCATATAATTTCAATGATGAGCAATATGTTGCATTATCAAAAACAAGGGAGGTTGGAACGCCAAACCTGATCATGATGCATTGGGTGACGAAGGATATTACCTCTTGATAATTGACTTAACGCAATGGTATCGCTTCAACCCACCTTGTGAAATAGTCTGTAGTAGTGATGATGTATTTATGTTGCTTGGAAGAGTGCGGCAAGATTTACCCAGTCATATCCAACCCCCATTGCTGAAATGGTTCTTCCACCGCGACAGATTGTAATGGGGTTAAAGGCCGTATGTCTCTAGCTGCAAACTTTTAGCATTGTTGGCATTTCCAAACATAGGCATGTGCATCTTTGAATAGAGTAGGCCAATAGAAACCGACACGCATGATCTTATGAGAAGTGGTATCTCCTACATAGTGTCCACCTGCGGGACCATCGTGGAGTTCTGTCATCATTTTCTGGGCCTCATCATACTCCAAACAGCGTAGCAGGGCACTGCTGTGGTGTTTGCGAAACATTTTACCCAACACCGGCTGGTAGGATACAGCTTTCAATCTCAATGCACGTTTCTGCTGAGTGGTTAAATTGGGACACACGGTACCACATTCTAGATATTGCTGGAGATCTACGTACCATGAGGAGGTATCCTGCCCAAATGTACTATCAGTTTGATACATGTCGATCTCGTGGTCCCAATCCTCCTCTTCACTGCCTTGTGAGACTACTACCTTTGTGGCCATCCGACATAACCCTTGGCCCTTTATAGTGTGTGTTGGCTTGAATTCCATGTCATATTCTTGAAGGCACGTCATCCAGTTGCTTCGTCTCTCACCCAACTCTTGTTGCACGAATAGTGAGCGGACAACTGGGTGAGGCACAAAGACTGTGACACGATTCTTCAAAATATATGGCCTAAAATGTTTAACTTCCTTGTATACTATATAGGCTTGTTTTTCAATATCTAGATAATTCAGCTCAACGCCTTGTAATCCAGTGCTCATAAATGATATAGGCCGCTCATCATTGTTGTCATATTTCTGAGTGAGGACAGCAGCCAAAGATGAATCTGAGGCAAAAGTATACAAGATAAAACCTTTGTTGAAATCTGAACTGTAAAGAGCGGGAGCTTCCGCAATGGCTTGCTTGATGTTATTGAACGCTTCTTTCTCGGGAGGATTCCATTTAAAGTTAGCGTTTTTCTTAATCATGCCTTGCAATGGTTTCACGATCTGAGTGAAATCTGATATAAATTTTCAGATGAAGTTGATTTTTCCAAGGAAGGATTGCATAGCTTTCTTACCACTTGGGTGCAGTATTTGAGCGATGACCTTTGCACATTCCAAATCCACCACTATGCTATCTCGAGTTATTATGTGCCCAACAAGTTTCCTTCAGTGACGAAAAAAATGCTTTTCTTCGGGTTCAGTGAGATCCCGTATTTCCGACACCTTTCAAAAATCTGCTTAAGGTGGTGTATGTGGTCAGATCTGCATTTTGAAAACAGGGTGACGTGATTGAGGTATACTACCATGCTTTTCCCAATGAGTCCTCTGAAGGTGATGTCCATATCTCTTTGGAAAGTGGTGCCTCAACCCAAAGTGCATGCGTCTGAATGCAAATGTCCCCCACTTAGTTCTGAATGTGGTTTTGAGCCGATCGGGCTTAGCCACTAGTACTTGATTATACCCTGAAAACCCATCCAATAGAGAGAATATTTTTGACCCTGATACAGCTTGCAGGATTTTCTCCATAGGAGGGACCAGATAGTTGTCTTTGTCGGAGGCTCTGTTCAAATTTCTGAAGTCTACGCACAAACGGATTTCGCCGGATTTCTTGCGAATAGGGATCAAGTTGGATACCCACGTCAAATGCCTAACTTTGAAAATTATCCGCACATCCAAGAGCTTCTTTAGTTCCTTTTGGATCATTGGTTCTAGAGCTGGGTGTAATTTTCTCAGTTTTTGTTGGAACGACTTCACTCCTTCCTTAATGGGTATGACGTGTTGGATGATCCTCGTATCATAAGTCCGAAGATCATCATGCGTCCAGGAAAACACATCTCGGTATTTCTTAAATAACCCTGTGAATGCTTGTTTCTCCAAAGGGGTGCACTCATTACCTAAATTTACAAGCTTGGGATCCTTGTCTGTCCCGAGGTTGATTTGTCAATGCGCTAACATGGAAATTTGCACCTTCATATTTGGGGGGCCTCGAAAACGGTTCTGTAAGTCAAACAAATTTTCAAGTGACACGACCCATTTGGGTATGGGATTTTCTTTCTGATTTCTTAGTTCCTCCTGCAAAGCCCAGTGATCATCCTCTTCTTCCATAACTGCGTCTTTGAATATATCTGTGTTGAGCATGAAATCCACTACCTATTGGTCATCATTGAAAATGCGTAAATTAGTAACAATGTCTAGTATGGATGGCTTGTATATAACTTCAATAGAAAATCCATCTCTAAGTGGCTTGAATCTAGCAGCAGCGTTGGCAAGTGTATCGGCTACTGCATTATGCATTCTAAGTATAGATTTAATACCAAAAGCATCGAAAGTTGAAATTAAACACCATACCTGTTGCTGGTAACCATTCAGATGTGGGGATAAGCAATGGATAGTGTTGCGTACCTGACGAATGACAATCTCGGAGTCGCCAATTACTTTCAAACAACAGACTTTTAGATCTATAGCCTTCTAGAGTCCTAGTAACAGTGCCTCATACTCAGCTATATTATTGGTGCACTGGAACTCTAACCAATAGGAAATTAGAAATTTATTCTTCTGAGGGTCTAGCAAGATACAACCTGCACCAGCCCCATCTTGGGTTTTGGAACCGTCATAGTATAAGGTCCATGTTTCATCTCTTGGTTGGAAAATTCTATCCGAGCCTGTTGAGGCTGTGTTAATGGCATCAGTGTCTATAGAGTCTTTGTTGGAAGGGGAGGATTTTTCGACAACCAGGAGCAACTCAAACTGGATGTCTGGGGTGATCGGGGATTGGTGAGTCTGATAACAACCAAAGATGGACTCTAAGAAACACATATTGAGCTCTTCTTGTGAAAAAATGACTGGTTCGTTAGTTTCATCCAGGTTAGTCACAGTATGCTTCATGTATGGTTCACTCTCGACCCAGATTTGATTATTCCTGCCTTTGTACGAGAGCCAAAGGTGGGACCAATGAGTGGCAAAGTATCCCTTGAGCTTGCTAGACCAATCTTTGCTTAACAAGAGGCCATAGGCCTCGGGGATATCCATGATTAATATATCGATGCATTGATGCACTCTGGAGTCAAAGGATAGGCAGATGATAATGTTGTTTAACTCTCCTACTGCGGGGACTTGAGATCTATCAAGTTGGATAATTTTGGTGTTGGTCATCTCAGGGCGGATGTTTAACTTCTTGCATATGGATAAGGGCATAAAATTCATGGATGCGCCAGAATCGACGAGGAAATTATGGACATTGAAGTTAAAAATCCCGAAGGATAGGAGAAAAGGTGGTGTGGTTCCCCTGGAGTTGGTGTTTATGGCATTTATGATGGATTGGGAACTAGCGACCGTTTGGACAGACGTGATGCTCATGGGTTTGGCTGCCGGTAGATTGGAAAAGGCTTTGAGGATAAGATCTCGTTGGTTGGAAATGCGAGCGATCTCATAGAGAGAGATATTAGCTCGGGTCTTCTTCATATCCTCAATAATGTTATACCCAGAATCTGGGTGCGAGGCAAGCTGGGTGGTGTTTTTAGAGGGAGTTGATGAAGCTTTAGCCTTAGGGCCTTCTCTAGGATTAGTTGGACTAAATTTTTTAGGAGCTTTGTTTTGGTTCTCTGTAGTTGGGGGTAAGATTTTTCGCAGGAATGCCTTCCTTTTCTCCTCAAACGACTATTCTGGGACAAGACCTTTTCTCCTCAAAAAGTAGTTTCGAGGAGGTTTGGTTTTGGGATCGTTTGCTAAGTTTATCATGGATGTGGTAAGGGAGCTCTCCCCGTGGATTACTTCAAAGGATAGGACAGTCGAACCGGCGTCTTCATCCGAGGGAGAGGCTTCCTTGTCCCTTAAATCATCTTCTTCTTATAAATCCCCAGGGATCTGATCTTCTAACAGCTAATTGACAATGGCGATCATACTATTTATCCACTAGGGACATGTTTTCTCTGAGTGTGAGGCCTGATGAAAAGAGCAGAAATTGTCTTTCCCTATTTCCTCAACGTTGAGGTTGGCACTAGCGTTGGATGGGGGTCGCTTCGTGGCGGGATTATTTTTTCTGAAATTTTTTTTTTGCGTTTTAGCAGCTAGGGTAGGTTCATGGCTCTTTCTTTTCAAGTTAGAGACTTCGTTGGTCAACAACTTAAAGTTTTTTGTGATACTTTCAAAATCAAAGGGGTCCTTATCTTTGTCCCCGGTTTTATGACTAGAGGATTGTGTTCTTTTCGTGGTTGGTTTTTGATCATCCCGACCTTCGTGGTCAATGGCACCTGTGGAAAACATGTCCTTTTTGACCGCAAGGGTGGTGGTATAGTTTTCGGCCAGGGTGGCCCTAGCCTCATGCTTCGCAAAAACGACAATATCTCGCAGGAGGGCTCTTGTGTCATAATCAATGGTAATGGAATCATCCAAATCCATGTTTGGGGGGAAGTTTTTCAATATAGTGGTGAAATGTTGATTGAATTCTTTGACCTTCTCCTTCTTATGACACTTCAGCGTACTGAGCTCTGTGAGGAGCATTGAGGGGGTTTTATCTTTTGTGAATTTTTATAGGAAGGTACGACAGAAGTGTTCCCATGAAGGAACGGAAGTGACAGGGAGAGACCAATACCATGTTGCTACTTTTTTTTCTAGAGTATGAGGAAAAATATGACATGCTACGTCGTCATACTGCACCCTCATCATCTGTAGGGATAAGTAGAAGTTGCTAATGTGGTCTTCAACCAAAGTGCCTTTCTCAGGGTCGAACTTGGGGAGATGCTTCTTCGGGTGTCGATGCATGTCATGGAGGGGGCCTTGGATATCTAAGGGAGACTGGGCCATCTAAGCCAAAGGTTGCACACGTCTGGCCCTCAGGTGGCGCAGTATGTACATATAACCTCTTTCTTTTTCGGATTCGCTACCCATGCTAGACCCGGATGCCTCGCCCTGGTGGGACTGCATGCCTTGGTTTTCTCCATGGTTCCCTGTATTCCTGATTTTTCTCCAACTGTAAAGGAAAGGAAACCTATTCTGGTTTTGGTGGGGTTGGTGGTCGAAATTTCAGCCTTGTCCACAACCTCTGTCTCCACTGCCTCTGTTAACCCAGCCCCTTCTGGATCCTCCTTCTGGGGGCTCATTTGCTTGAGTTTCATTATTCGCAATCTGGCCTTGTTGGGGGCCGGTGTTGGGTTGAGGTTCAGTGATCTTGGTGCCTTCCTCTTCCCCGTCACTAGGGCTATCAGGGGGTGCTTCAGAATTACACTCAACTACATCTACATAATCTTTGATCATAAGACCCACGAGCTAAGGAAGGGAGTTGACAAGGGTTCCTTAGCGCATATGGTTAGCTACGGGAGTTCCAGGATTTGCCAAGGAACTAGTGACCGGGGCTCACTGCAAACCCCTAATAAGGTCGCGGGCGATAGGGTGCAAGGCCCTAAGCTAAGCTAAAGTAACCTTATAGAAAGGGTGTTCCTCCTCCTGAGAATTTTCCAAAGGGGGAGGACCGGTATTTTCATGCATGATCTCCCCTTGGGGAGTTTGTAATGGGATGTTACTTGTGTGCTAGGAACCTGCAATTCAGGCCCTCCTTCTAGCACAAAATCTGTTGACGGGAAAATTTGTCCGGCCAACAATAGGGGATCTCCTCAGTAAAAAGTCCCAATTAGACTCTGAACCATTTGTGATAGGGATCCCGTCCGCAACATCTCCCTCAAGCACGTCAATATTCCTTTCCCGGACGCAAATGAGCCCTACGTACTTAAAGGCACAATATCTGGATAATACACGACAAAATATCGATGATTGCCAATGAGAATAAATACTACAAATAGCAATATAAAAGAAAACACATAGTCAAGGAGATGCTATTAGCAAGAATCATTAAGGTCATGTTTGTAAAAGTCATTCAAATCCACAGGCTCTCGCCTCTTGGCAAAAACAACTTATGCGTACTCTGAGCGTTGTGAATAAGATAAATGTCAATAATAAAGTTACAAACATCTCCTATGTAAACAACATACCATCCTTAACACATTCAGTGAGTTGGAATGCATAAAGAGTATAAGCAAAAAACATAGATTAATCAATCATAAGATATCAAACATATACGAAGAAATACTCATAGTATCGACACATTGATTCTCATCAGATCTAATAGTGTATTTAAAACAAATGCTTGTATTCATTCATAAGGAGTTGTTCAATGCTTTACAACTCTCTTTCTTTCCTTTGGAGTCCAAAAAAAAAATTCCACATTACAAGTCCCCGAAGGGAGTATATATAAGACAAAATTGACCCTTGGGTGCCCTGACTCTTCGCCTTCCTGCCCGTTGGTATGGTTTGCGACCTGAATGGAAAATGCGACCTGCGACCTGAATGGACAGTGCGTCCTGCGACCTGATCGTGGAATATGCGACCTGTGAACCCTCTTGTAGATTGTGCCTTGAAATTTTATCATGGGATCGTGTGTGCGATTGCGAGGTCGGGAACATCAACTTGCTATTATTTGAGGAAATTCTGTGATGCACGATAATCTACAGCTACTAGGGAGATAAGAGGGGTATCTTCCCTTAACCTGTGAAAGCATTCTACAGAATTCTGAATCAGATTTTCTCTTTTGATTGTGACCTGGGTAGATAAGGAAGCCAGTTTGGTGTAGATCCAAACTTGCATCATGACGAACTTAACCAAGTTCTCCTGCGATGCCGGAAGATCAGGTGTAGCGGTAGCTTGCCTGATAGGCTATAGAAATGCATGGATTTCCTGATCTACCTGTTCCCATGCCTTTTCTTCACCTAGTGTACCTAGAGAAGGAATATGGTGCAGTTCATGCATCGAGTCAATTTCACTGATCAAATGCTCATAGGCAGTCATCACCTTCTCTAGATCTATGGATAATTTCTCCTTGGATTGCACCTTGATACGAATTTGGACCTTGTCGTTCTGAGTGTGAATCGAATCTTTCTTAGGTACAGTTTCTAGAGCCTACGAATATCCTTTTGTCCATTCTATAATTCTATCCAAGGAAGTGGAGGATTCTTTCAATTTCTCGTTCCTCTTCTTAGTTTCTACTTGAGCTCTCAGCAAAGGCGCAACTTTTTTCTTTATGGTGAACATTTCCTCGTATACATGCCTCATGGTGGCTTCCAGTGTTACCAACTCTCTTTGGATAGTGACTGGTACTTCATTAATAACAGTGTTCTTATCTTGGAGCTATTGGAATTCTTCCCTTAGTGCTCTCTTTTCTTGCTCCGACCTAGCTTCCCTTTGTTCGGAGTCTTGTAAACTATTTTGTATGGAGAGGATTTCCCTACTCATCCGGCTCACGTATTATTTGGTGGCTACGGTGAAAGAAGTGCTGGCTGATGCTATCATCACTGGATTGGTCCTAGTGTCTAGGACTATATCTTTTTCCATCGTAGCCATGAATGGCGCGGCTAGGTTCCGTGCTAGGAATATCCTCTTTTCCTGCCTGATTTTGAAAGTAAACTGATCATAAGTGAGTCTTATTAGATTGAATACTTCCTCCTCCTATCCCTCGAAGGTACCTGGTTCTGAGACTGCAAAACGTGTGTTGATTGCAGGCACTTCAATGGGTGGCAGCTCTGTCTGTACCCCTATTACTGGAGGAGGTGTCTCGGTGTCTTTTGAAGAATTGTCTTTCAATCTTTGATCCTCTTTCATTCTTCTTCTTCTTTCAATAGCCGCTCCACCTCTACCTTATCATGTTATTCCTTTTATCTACGCTCATCTTCTTCTATGGTTTCCTCTTCTTCCTTCATTTTGCGTTCAGCCTCCACCTGATCTAATTCTTTCTTGAGCTGTCGCTCAGCTTCTGATTTCGCCTCCTGCTCTTCCTTATTTTTGCGGGCATCCGCCACCTACTTCTTTCTTTGCTCTGACTTTAGGTGTTTCTTACGTTTATCTTCATCCTCTTTTGCTTTCTTTTCAACTTTTCGTTGAGATTTTTCTTCCTTTTCTTTCTGTTGGGCGAAGGAGCTATGGATTTTGTTAGTTCGAGGCTTCTTAGCCTTGGAAGATGAGGCTCCTCCAAATTCGTGGATTCTCTCCTCCAGAGTCTGATCATCTTCGTTCTCCTGATTGGTCAATGCTTCTGGGGTGAGTTCCCTATCCTTCTTATACCATTTTCTTACTGCATCCTTAGCTGGGCATTCAGTATGGTTGTAGCTCCATTTTAACTTGGCTCGTTTGCAGTGGTCAGGGACTATCCTCTCAGGATTGTATGTCTGGTAATCCAAAGGCCCCAGGAAGAATCCTACGACTTTCTCAGCTTCCACCTCCACCTCTCTGAAATCCTTGACTATATAAGCACCAATGGTGAGCGACAGTGTGGGCCATGGCTTCTTCTTACCTTTAGTAAGGACCTTTGAGAAGCCGGAAGTCATCTGATAACATACTTCCTGAAGTAGCATCTTGTCAGTGACGAATCAGGGAAGAGCATGGGGAGTCTTGAATGAAACGAAGACTCAGATGAAGGTGCCTTATGCAAATGGAAACCAATGTGCTACCTTGACTATCATTTCCATGACTCACCAGGACATGCATGGGGTATCCTAACTGAACAATTTCCCATAGATTGCAAGGATGAAACTATGTGCGATTGGCTCTATATCTTGTTTGTATTTGGAGTCCTAGAATACCTACAACTCCTTGTGAATTGGGTGTGCTTGCTCTTGATCCTAGTTGTGGGCCCATCCCTGAAATTAGCACCTGGAACAAACTGCATCCAATAGATAGTAGGCCATGTAAAATTCAGAGGAGTATCCCTCCTCTGGTGCTAGTGCTGCAGATATGTTTGTTTTGAGGGCTGCTATTAGTAAGTTGGCCCAATTGAAATAGGTGCCATATACAGTAATAAAGTGCATCAGGGATACGCAAGAACCATTGAAAGTGGTGGCATCAGGATAACCATACATTCTACAAAGCATAGTTGCTACCAACTTATAGACCTTTCTGAGGCATGCCACTTGATACTCCTGATCCTTCTTGATTTTTAACTTCTCGAGTTCTTCCCACCATCCTCTCAGGGTGTTTTCTATGGGAACCGCATGGGTAGTGGCCCATTCCTCTGCGAACATCTGTTCCTGTTCTGGAAGTGTGTAATAGTACTTCGCGCCCTGGCCTTTTAGATTTGAAAAAAAAAATTCCCTTGTAATCCTGAATGACCCACATCCTAAGGTCGATCTTCTGTATGATCCATTCAATAATTTCAACACATGGGAATATAGCTAGGTGGGCCCCTACATAGTGAAGCTTCAATCTCTTAACTTGCACATATACTTTCCGGTCAGGGAGGTCCTCTGGAAATTCTGGTTGTGCAAACTCTTGGTATACTTGATATCAACTCATGCTTTCTCCTTTGCTAAATGTAAATGTGGTGTCCCCATAGACCGAGGGAGGAGACATTGGTATTTCACTTTCTGTGATCTCTATCTCTGGGCTCTTGTTTTTCTTGCGAACTGCCGGAGGCCCCATGTCACTTGAGGCTGAAGAGATGGAGACACACTCTAACTCTGCTTCGAGGTTCCCTGGCATGTTCATAAAATAGTCCCAGGATAAGACAGATGCCATATTAATAAATGCCTAGTACTGCTTTTAACTCTGCCCAACTGAGATCCACGAAAGGGTGAATCTGCAACTTAGCAACCTATTTCTTGGGTCGTTGGGTCATGGAGGTTTAAAATTCATAAGAGAGAAACCCTATAGCTTAGCGACCCTGCGACAAGGTCGTGAGGTCGCTAAGTCACATTGGTTTAACAATTCATGAGAATGTGACCTTGCGACTTAGCGACTTGTGACCGGGTCGCTGGGTCGCTAAGTCGCAAGGTCCCAAACATCCAGTTTTGAGCGAGACGCGACTTAGCAACTTAGTGACTTCTGACCGGGTCGCTGGGTTGCTGAGTCGCAAGGTCGCAAACTTCTAGTTTTGAGAGAGACGTGACTTAGCGACTTAGCAAACAGGGTCGCTGGGTCGCAGCGGTCACAAGGTCGGAGGGTCGGAAGTTGCGCTAGGGCTGGGCGGACAATTTCAACGGCGGCGTGGCCTTTTGCTTCATCTTTAACTTAAAAAAATAAAGGGAGTAAGGAAAACCATAAATGAGGATAAGTGGTCATTAGATGAAGAGACAGACACAGGGGAGGCTGGTTGGCTTCATTTACAAGTCTGTATAAGAATGGCAGTGTTTGGATGATTGGAAAACACTCAGGCTCAAAAGGATCTGAAATGGGGAATGGTAGGTGGCTTTAAAATGGATAGGATAAGGGGAAAGGGGCAACAACTAGAAAAAATGGAAACAGTTGAAGGATTAGGCAACTTACCGGAGAAAATCGTGCTCCAGTTGGCCTGTCAAAAGCGTTTATGCTCTCCATTGCGTGGATGAAATGCGACCTAATGACCCTTCTATTTATAAAGGGGTCACGCGTGCGAGAAATAAATTAGGTCGTTGGGTCGCAAATAGTCTGCATTGATGATATGTGCGACCTCGCGACCCTGTGACCTTGCGACCTAGGGGTCGTGGGGTCGCAGGGTCGTTAGGTTGCAATTTTTTAACCTGAGTGTGATGTGCGACTTAGCAACTTGGAAACCTGATAGGTCGTAGGGTCGCTAGGTCACAAATTGGGTAAAAGACCTACTCTGCGACTCAGCAACCTAAGGCTTTTTGAAAAAGAGATTTGAACTTCAGGTTTTGACTTCGCTTCTCAATGCTCAGGGGGCTCAAAAAATTTTAGAGGGTGAATTTTTGGAGGGTGTTGTAGCGACCACAACAATTCCATATTAAGTAAATTAGTTCCTTATATACCCATTGTCGGGTCATTTTAATGTTTGCGTGAAAGCCAAGAGTCACAGTTCTGTGGTTGCTTGTATGTGAGAAAACTTAATGAATAGAAGTTTTTTTGTATCAATTTGTGTTATTCCTCCTCTTCCTTTCCATCAAATTGGTATTACAGTGAGGTTCAAAGATGAAGCAAGAGTTATAAGACTAGAAGAGCATGCGAAGCTATCAAGAAGGGAGCTAAGAGAAGAAGACCTGCAATTTTTTTTTTTTTAATTGCAAAAGGCAATCATCGCAAGATTAAGGCTTATAGGTGTGATGTTTTTGAAAAACTTAAATCATAGCCATCACAGGATTAAACATTAAAAGCACGACATTTTTGGCATAACTTACGGATTCACAAATTCTATTTTTCATCATTGCTCCACTTTATCGAAAGGTGAGGTGACTCATTTAATAAAAATAAGAGGTGCACAAATAGTCAACGATAGAAGCACATGGGAAAATTTAAATTTCATAGCCTCTGAAGGTTTCAAGTTTAAAATTTTAACACTTTTTCACTCCAAATATTAAATTCATGTTGGTCTTTCAAATCAATTACGAGCAACTGCACCCAGAGGTGTAGAGGAATGTCGATAGGAAGAATGGGGGAATGTGGAAGGTAAAAGAAAAGTGTCATCATTATCAAGCATTGTATCCAAACCATAAAATCAAATTCGTTTATGGTTTATGGTTTATGGAAGAAACACCAAATTTTGGGGAAATCTAAGAGGCCCCAGGAATCTCAGGTTCCCCATCTCTTAAAATATAAAATTAAAAATAATGATGATAAAATCCCAAAAATAACAATTCATCCCATGCAAATTCACAAATTCACCATTGTGCAATGTAAATAGTAAACAATGAAATTATAATAATCAAATTTATAAATGCTACAAACATGATTTTAATTCAAATTCAATCATAAATTTTTGGGTATGTGCTATATTCTTTCCACGGTTAGTCGCACACATGGGGAGGTTTGGGGGGGGGGGGGGGGTGGGGGTGTGATATCTCCCCTTTTACGTTGTGTTAGGTGCAACAGGGGGGGCAACAGCCCCCTCCCCCAATTTGGGGTTTGACGCAGCTTCCGAGGAAAAAAAAAATCAACCCTATTTTTTGGTGGGTGGACCCACCCATGGTTTTTTGAATGGGTTTGCACATGGTTTTGGGGCATGTTGATTTTAGGCCCCTAGTATTTTGTAGATCCGATCAAGGGAGCTACGGTTATGTTCTAATCCATGGTTAATGGGTTGGCGTTTATGAATGCTTCGACATGTATATATGTATTGTAACACTAAAAGGAATATAATGAAAAATCAAGCTGGTAGTCCCGATTTGGGATCCAAGGGAAAATATCTGTGTATATATGTTTATGTTTTATTCTGTCTCTATTGATTACTTCCAATTTTTAAGACTCATTTGCAGATAATTTCTTTACAGGGTTAAAAACTACATTTGGTATCATAGTTGTTTCGGCTTCAATGGGACGTCTATGCTACTGAGGGTTTTTTTTCTCAGGCCTGTGGTAGACCCTGTTTAGTGCGAGACCTGTGGAATCGATTCTTGTGGTGAAATAAGATGGTGAGAATTGGAAAGATAGAGATCGATAAATTTAATGGTCGGAGTTTTGAGTTGTGAAAGCTCAAGATGGAGGATCTGCTGGTGGATAAAGATCAGTGGATTGTGGTAGATTTGGGTACTAAACCAATGAAAATGTCAGATGAAGACTAGAAGAAGTTGGATCGAAAGGAAAAGAGCACAATACGGTTGTGTGTCTCAGATTCAGTATTGTTTAATGTATTTGGGGAAGCTACGGTGAAGACCTTGTGGGACAAGCTAGGGACTTTGTACCAATATAAGTCTCTAGTGAATAAATTGTTCCGGTGGAAAAAGCTGTATAACCTGAGGATGAAGGATGGAGACTCGGTGACAGAGCATCTGAACGCCTTCAATACTATGGTAAATAAGTTGTTACCTATTGATATCAAAATCTTAGATGAAGATAAGTGCATCATTTTGTTGCGTTCTCTACCAGATTCATGGGACAGTCTGGTTATTGCAATAGGTAGCAATACAACTACCTTGAATTTTGATGACATTGTCTCATCCTTGCTGTCAGAGTAAATGAGAAGCAAAAATATGGATGGTCAGAATGGATATGACTTATCTATATGAGGAAGGTCATAGAATAGAAACAAGAATAAGGTTTCGAGTGGGAGACCTAAATCTCCAGGAAAGTTTGTAAAGGTGTGCTGGAAATGTGAAAAGGAAGGGCACTACAAAAAGGATTGTAGATCTAAATCTCCTGAGAAAGGAAAGGGATCTGATGATTCTCCTTCTGCAGAGGGAAAAACCACCTCGGATGAAGGGGGGATGTGTATTTGGATTCTTCTTCAAATACACATGTAGATCATGAGGCTTGGTTGATTGATTTAGGTGCATCCTTTCACTTCACTCCCCATAGGGAGTGGTTCTGCGAGTATAAGAAGTATGATGGTGGTGATGTCTTCTTAGGGGATGATAGGAAGGCCAAAATCATAAGACATGGAAAATTCAAGCTAAAGTTGCAAGGTGTAAGGATTAAAACACTTCCTGGTGTTCTACATATTCCTGCATTGGCCAGAAATTTGATTTCTGTAAAAAAGATGGATGATGCAGGTGTAAAAATAGTGTTCGAGAAAGATACCTGCAAGATGGTTCAGGGAACACTGGTATTAATGCAGGGAGTTTGGATTGGAACTTTGTACAAGCTTTAGGTTATTAATGGGTGCAATAGTTCTATGGTTCCTGAAAGTGGAGAGGAAAGCCTAGCGGTCTCTAGAGAAAATACCATGTTATGGCATCAAATTCTTAGACATATTGGAGATAAGGGCCTTCAGATACTACATGGAAATGGTATGGTAGAAGGTATGTCTAATTTCTCTCTAGATTTCAATTTCTGTGAACATTGCGTATATGGGAAGCAGAATCGGGTGAGTTTTCCTTCTAGTACTATGAGGGTGAACAAGATATTATAGCTTGTGCATAGTGATGTGTTTGGAACTGTGTCGGTTCTATCACTGGGAAAATTCGTGTACTATCTCTAATTCATAGATGACTTCTCAAGGAATACATGGATACATTTCTTGAGAAATAAATATGAAGTCTTTGACATATTTAAAGAATTTAAGGCTATGGTGGAAAACCAGACAGAGAAGAAGATAAAGGTGCCGAGGACAGATAATGGTGGAGAGTTTTGCAAGAAAGAATTTGAAGTGTACTGTAAGAAGTGTGGTATAGCATGACAGAATAATAATCCATACACACCTAAAAAAAATGGAGTTACAGAAAAAATGAACAGAATGCTATTGGAAAAGGCAAGAAGCATGCTCAGTGGTACTGGGTTAGGATAGGAATTCTGGGCAGAAGCAGTGGAGACTACATGTTACCTGGTTAAAAGATCACACTCATTAGCATTGGAGGATAAGACTCCATATGGATTTGGAACCCAGAAACAACGAAGGTTGTGTACATCCGAGATGTGGTGTTTAGAGATGTAAAATATGTTGTTAAACATGAATTCCTACCAAAGGAACCTAATAACATAGAGATTGAGCTAAAGGAGGATGAATCAAAATCTACAACGAAAGAAGATTCAGAAGAGGAAGAGCCACAAACTCCAGCTATGAGAAGATCAGTTCGAGAAAGAAGGCAATCAAAAAGGTATAGTCCGTCTGCTTTTTGTTCAAATTTTGCTTTAAATATAATTGATGATGATCCCAACACTAGTACAAAATGGCTAATTAGTTAATAAAAAAATGACTAAATTTTTCATATAAACGACCATTTTTCAGTCGGTGACCAGTAGTAGCTAATTTACAGTATCTTATAACGCGACCAAATTTTAGTCATTTTTAGCTTAGTCATTAATTTGTTGTCTCAATTTCATTATTTGGTAATATATTTAGTCATAATTTGGTCATTAATTTAGTCATTTATTTGGTCATTAATTGTCCCAATTAATGACCAAATATACAACAAAATATATTACTATATGATCATCCGAAATAACCAATTAATCACCAAAGAAATATGTCCAAAATTTTGGTCGTGTTATAAGATATTGTAAATTAGATACCAATAGTTATATATATGCAAATTTCAGTCATCGTTTGAAACCAATTAATGACCAAAGAAATATGACTAGATGTTGGTCGTGTTATAAGATACTGTAAATTAGATACTAATAGTCGTATATATGCAAAATTTAGTCATCATTTGTAATAACAAATTTATCATTTACATTAGTCATTTATCTTTTTTTGGTAGTTTCATATTCATTATATAAATGACTAATTTAGTATTTTATATTCATTTCATTTTCTTTCATTAATAATCATTATAAAAAACTAGTTTAGTCGTATTCATTTTATTTGTGTTCATCATTAGTCAATATAAACTACTAATTTAGTAGCTTTATATTGATTTTATGTGTTCATTAATAATCAAAATAAATTAATTAGTAATATTTTGGGACTAAATTTAAAAAAAAAAAGCGTACAATGTGCATGTTTATCTAATATAAAAACGCAGAGTTACATATGTTAATTACAATAATAAACAATATCAAGTGCAACTATAAATAATTTCAACCAAATAAATTATATTATATGAAATGTCAAGTATTACAATATGAGTTTCCAACTTAATATTGGTTGGACTAAAATTTACACATGAAATGTTGTTTTGTTACTTCAAAACATTATCTCTGTGTTTCCAACGCATTGCAGTTGAATTCACCAACTCTAAATACTTGTCAACCATCATTCTCTATGTGTGTCTTATGCGGGATGTTGACTCTAAGGGTATCACTAGACTGATTATCTTCAATATCTCTCTCTTTTTGTGTTTTTCGCTCTAGTGTTATTGTTCTCCTCTTTCTTCAATTCTTTCTTTTTACCATCAACATTGAGATCATTTTCTGAAGAAAAAAATACAGTGCAAAGTGTAAGCCATGAAATATTATGAACACTATAATATAAACTAAAATAGACTATAAAGTATGTATATGACATATACCTCAACATTAGCAATGTCAAAACCATTTATCCCCATAAAAGCAAGAAACTTGATCAAGTTTTGGTCACTTGGGCGATAGTGGCCACTGTGTGGCTAGATGACCTGTATAAACAAAGAAAATAAATTTTCATGATAGAAAATAACACCTTAGTAGCTTAGTATTCAACCTTCAACTAAAGCTTTGGCACAATCATGTCAAACAAGTTAAATGCTAAAAATCTCAAGCTGTAGATAACTAGTGAAAACAAACAATCCGAGATGTGATGTTTAATCCTTGTCATTTTATTCACAACAACATTTCATTCTCTAATTCATTAACTTGGTCAAGTATATAAACAACATGTGATCAAATATCAACATGAAAGTAAACTTTTCTAATAGTCATGAAAATATTTTAACACAAAACAACTAAAATGATTTCAATCAATATTGTGTAATACTAATTTCATCTTCAAGCTTTGGTTGTTGTTTAAATAGAGAAGATATCGAGTATTTTCAATTTTATATTTAAAAGACAAAAAAATCAAAAGAAATGTTCAAAATAAAATTGAAAAATAACAATAAGATATCCTGGAATGGGTATTGCAATTACAAAAAAAAATTACCTATCTATTGATGCCTTGTCTGGAATTCCTAAAACATTTCCTGGCCCAAAATAACCAATGAGGTGAAATAATCACAAGATTAAAAAATATAGAAATACCTACTAGAACCATTTCCAAAGTCGATGGCTCAAGTGCATAAAGGATCTTCAACAACAAATGAATCATATCCAATTCATGCTCTGCATTGTCTCCCCATCTTTTCCCAATCACATTTCCTATAACTTACCTACACGAGAGTCAGGTAACAATCAAACGAAGGCATTAACATTTTTTTTTTTATCTTTTATATATATAAACTTTCAATATAAAATATTTTAACATGAAAAAAATATAATACTAATATTATCTTCAATTTTTGGATGTTGTTTAAATGGATATGATACCAAGTATGTTCAATTTTATAGTTAAAAGACAAAACAGACTCAAAGTAAAAGTTCAAAATGATGCCAATGCTCTCTTGAGATGACATTGAATTCACTTTCTCTTAAGTTTTCAAGGTAGCATTGAAAAAATTAGTTGATTACTTTACTATACTTTGAGAGAGATCTCTCCTTTCATCTATACCTTTCTCTACCATCTTTCTGCCAAGGTAAATAGGAATTGTCATGCTGTGAATGCCATTACCATGTAGTTTGGTAGTCTGTAAACTAGACCTATCACCAACAAGGTTGTGATACCAAATTATTTCTCTTGCTCTACTCGGCGACCATGATTGTCTTCTTGCATTGCTTATAGTAGGAGCTTCAGTTGTACATCATGCAAATTTGGGGGCTCCAGGTCTACATCTATTAGCTAAAGTTGTCTTTTCTGGCATTGTGGTCCTTAAATTTGGAGGTGTTACACCTGAAAAAGTAGGTATTAAAGAAGGTTGCAAAGGAATTTTTTTCACTTTGAGAGAAGTTCCTTGTGGCATTACTGAATTTCTAGATGACATGGTGCCACCTTTGTTCACAAAAGAAGGTTCTGGAGGAGGAACTGAGTTATTCTAAATTATTTTTGGCATGGAATATTAAAAATTTGGTTTTGATGACTGCATGGACAACCTTGGTGAGGACTTTGATTCAGACAATGCTGAGTTTGAAGATGGCTTAGAAGACCTTGAAGAAGCTGCAAATTTTGGTGTTGTTAGTGAAATTTTTTGTGTTGTTGCCTTTGACCCAGACACAATTTACCTTGACGAGGGGATTGAAGACCTTGAAGAAGCTTTAGATTTGGTTGTTCTCACTGAAGGTTTTCATGTGGTTGTGTTTCTTAAATGATCCTTATCATAATAAATATTTGGTGCATATATTCTTGACCTTAATGAGGGGATGGAAGACCTTAGGGAGGCTACAACTTTTGGTGATGTTTCTAATGATTTATCTATTATTGTGTTTGTTAAATTTTTTATCCTAGAGGAGGGTGTTATCCAAATTAAATTTGAAACCACCCCCCCCCCGCAAAATTTTAAATGAAGCTTCTATCTAAATTTTAGGGAGTTGCACACTGTATAAAGTCAATATCATGTAACAAAAACTTCACAGACATGCCCCCCCCCCCAAAAAAAAAAAAAAACCTATTATATTTCAATTAAATCTACATAGAACCAACAAGAAATATGGTAAAATCTAAAATTACCAATCCCTTCAAGTAGTAAAGAAAAACAAGAAGAAAGCACCAAAAGGACCACAAATAACAATACAGTAGAGAAAAATAATAGTATCTCAAAAACTATAATTTTAAGGCATAAATTAATATCATATATTCCAATTGCAGCTCTGAAAGAAAATTCAAAATAACATAAAAGAAGAGACAAAATTGTATTACACAAGTAAACATTGTTAATGGAAAGATGCAACATGGTTGGAAGAATCACGTCTTTATCAATGAAGTTTCATAGGACCATTGAAGTTTCACGCTAACAATATTTCAATAATTTAACTGAAACCCTTGACCTATATTGTATAGTTTATGGGATGGAAATCAATATGTTTAAATATTCACTTGGTGTTTAATTGGGTAGAGGAGGAATAACTTAGAATGATATTGTATGTCTTCTCATTTTGGAGCTGAAATTTTCAAGAAGGCTTTACGTATCCACATTTCAAGAATCCCTATAAGTCGTTGATAAAGAAGATAGGGAAAAAATAAAAACCAGTGGTGTAATCAATGGATTTCTTGGGAGGTAGATTGACATTGGCCAAGGAAGTGTTGGAAGTAAGTCCAATCTATTGGCATATTATGGCCTACATCCCTACAGGGTATTGAAATAATTAGAAAGAAATTATTTGATGTTTTTTTGGATGGGTAATAAGAGGAAAGAGGGCATTCCGCATGTAAAATTCTAGTCCTTGTCTAAACCAAAAGAAACTAGAGGTTTGGATTTCAAATACATTCACTTCTTTGGAAAAGTTATAGCTACCAAAAGTCCATGGAAAATTATTTCCAAATAGGGACTCTAGAGGTAGGTGATATACCAAAAGCACATTGAACACATTAACATGTAATAATGAGATAGGAATGAAAACAAAAATATCGAAAATGGGTCTATAGTCTAGAAATCATTGGCACTGACTTTTACTTTGGTAGGTGTAGGGTTAGTACAGGAAGTTGGAAAAGGGGATCTGATCAAAATAGGGGCTAATCCAGAGGTTTAATATGGATAAGCCTATAGATTACCACTTGATTTGATTGCTACTTTGCAACACCAAGGAATTCGTACCTTGGGTTAGGGATTCGATGAAGTCGATGAAATACACTAGTAAAAAATGATGAAATTAATGACTAGGTGACTAAAAATGTTAGTCACCGCAATTATTACAAGTGAATTAC